>CM073463.1:6650000-6655000 GCA_037074535.1 Gleditsia sinensis
AGTTTCGGAGGTTACCTTTTTGGCCGTTTTTCCCTTCAATTTTCCGACCAATTTCCGGCCAATTCTCCAGAAACCAATCAGATGGATTCGAAGAACTCTTCGTCCTGAGTCCGTTGGTGGTGGTGGTGTCGAAATCCGAGGTCCGTAGGCGAAGAAATCTTAGAGAGAAGTTAGAGGATTTTCGGGGAGAGTTTTTCTGAAGAGAGATGGAGAAATCTGCGAATAATTGCTTCCGGAGTGATTGAGGCCCTTAAAATATCTCGGGGAACCTTTCTGTAAAATTTCACTTTTAGCGGGAGGTCCTTGCAAATTTTTTCTTATTTATATTTTAACCCCGAAACTTTTAAGAAATTGCATTTTTGCCCCGAAACGTAAATTCTTAACAGTTCTTTTATAATTCTTTAATCCATGTAAATAATAACTTATTTTCACCGAGTCCTAATTCCATTTTTGAAATCCTCTATTTTAATTCCAAATTTTCCTTAATTAAAAATCTCCATTTTCCAAAATTATCTCTTTTATTCTAAATTCCTTTAGTTGAACTTTCTCGTTAACTTTACGGCTATTACATTCTTCCCCCCTTAAAGAAATTCGGTCCCCGAATTTCATCACCATAGTAGCAAATAGATACTAACCTCATTGTTCAAACAAATGCGGATATCGGGCGCGGATGTCATCTTCTTTTTCCCACGTAGCTTCCTCAAATGAGTGATTTTGCCATATCACCTTAACCATTGAAATATCTCGTGACCGCAACTTTTTCACTTGTCGATCAACTATAGATATCGGCTTTTCCTCATAGGTTAAATTCTTATCTAATTGAATTTCCTGGGGTTGAATGACATGAGTAGGATCCGGTAAGTATTTCCGTAACATAGACACATGAAATACTGGATGAACATTCAGTTCTGGTGGCAGAGCTATGCGATATGCCACTGCACCTATTCTGTCCAATATTTCAAAAGGGCCTATATACCGAGGGCTTAACTTCCCTTTCTTTCCAAATCTCATCACTCCTTTCATGGGTGAGACTTTCAGGAATACTTGTTCACCCACTGAAAATTCTAACTTCCTTCGTCTATTGTCAACATATGCCTTTTGTCTGCTCTGAGCTGCCTGCAGCCTGTCTCTAATCAGCTTTACCTTGTTCAGTGCTTCTTGTACAAGATCTGGCCCTATAAGTTTAGCCTCGCCCACTTCGAACCATCCAATGGGAGATCTGCACCGTCTACCATACAAAGCTTCAAATGGGGCCATCTGTATACTAGTCTGATAGCTATTATTATATGCAAATTCAGCCAAAGGCAAATACATATCCCAACTTCCACCAAAATCAAAAATACAGGCTCGAAGCATGTCTTCTAAAATCTGAATCGTACGCTCAGACTGACCATCAGTTTGCGGATGGAAAGCTGTGCTCAAGTCCAATCTCGTTCCTAATGCTTCTTGAAAAGCTTTCCAAAATCGTGCCGTGAACTGCGGCCCTCGATCAGATATAATTGATATAGGAACTCCATGTAGCCTAACTATTTCATTTAAATAGAGCCTGGCATACTGAGCTACATTGTAGGTTGTTTTCACAGGCAGAAAGTGTGCTGACTTCGTCATGCGGTCTATAATGACCCAGATAGAATCATTTCCCTTGGAAGTTCTTGGTAATCCAGTGATAAAATCCATAGTAATTCTCTCCCACTTCCATTCTGGTATCTCTATTCGCTGATGTAAACCTGCAGGTCGTTGATGTTCAGCTTTTACCTGCTGGCACGTCAAACAATGGGAAACATATTCCGCAATATCCCTCTTCATACCATCCCACCAATACAATTCCTTTATGTCTTGGTACATCTTTGTCATTCCCGGGTGTATGGTATATGTAGATCGATGTGCTTCCTCCAAAACTTGTTTTCTTAAATCATGAACATTTGGAACACACAATCGTCTACCGTATCTTAATATCCCTTCAGTATCCACCGAGAATTCAGAATCCTTACTATCCTTCATTTCACTCTTAATCTTGAGCAAATTAGCATCCTTGTCTTGATTGGCTTTGATTTGCTCAACTAAGGAAGATTGGAGCTGCACATGAGCCAATAATATTCCCGGTTCTTTTATTTCAAACCTTATTCCCTTACTTTCTAACTTATGGATGTCTTCTAACAATGGTCGTCGCACCTCTGCTATATGAGCCAAACTTCCCATTGACTTTCTGCTTAGAGCATCAGCTACTACATTTGCTTTACCTGGATGATACAAAATCGTACAGTCATAGTCTTTCAGTAGCTCCATCCATCTTCTTTGCCTCAAATTAAGATCCTTCTGTTGAAAAATATACTTGAGGCTCTTGTGATCTGTATAAATCTCACAAGTTCTTCCATACAGGTAATGTCTCCAAATCTTTAGAGCAAATACTACAGCTGCCATCTCTAAATCATGGGTGGGATAATTCTGTTCATGCGTCTTCAACTGTCTAGATGCATAAGCAACTACTCTTCCATTTTACATTAACACACAGCCTAAGCCCACTCTAGATGCATCACAGTATACTACATAATCTCCTGTATCCGTAGGAATGGTAAGGATTGGGGCTGTAGTTAAGCACTCCTTTAATTTCTGAAAACTCTTTTCACAAGCATCAGACCACTCAAATTTTATTCCTTTCCTAGTCAACCTGGTCAAAGGAGCAGCTATCTTTGAAAAATCTTTAACAAATCTACGATAATATCCTGCTAACCCAAGAAAGCTACGAATTTCTGTAACTGTCGTGGGGCGTGGCCATTGCTGTACTGCTTCTATCTTTTTGGGATCAACATGAATACCCTCTTTGGTAACCACATGCCCTAGGAATGTAACATTACTAAGCCAAAATTCACACTTTGAAAACTTAGCATACAATTGATGTTCTCTTAGGGTTTGCAAAGCTATCCTTAAATGTCGCTCATGCTCCTCTGAACTCTTTGAATACACCAGAATATCATCGATAAATACAATAATAAACTGGTCTAGGAAAGGTTTAAATACCCTATTCATTAAATCCATAAATGCAGCTGGGGCATTCGTTAAACCAAATGGCATTACTAAGAACTCGTAGTGCCCATACCGAGTCCTAAAAGCAGTTTTTGAAATATCTTCCTTCTTTATTTTCAGTTGGTGATACCCAGATCTCAAATCAATTTTTGAAAACCATTGAGCACCCTGTAACTGATCAAACAAATCATCTATTCTGGGTAAGGGATATTTGTTTCTTATAGTCACCTTGTTCAACTGCCTATAATCAATACATAGACGTAATGATCCATCCTTTTTCTTCACAAAAAGAACAGGAGCACCCCAGGGAGATGTACTGGGTCGAATAAAACCTTTATCTAATAAATCTTGTAGTTGTTCCTTCAATTCCTTAAGTTCTGCAGGTGCCATCCGATAAGGAGGTATGGATATTGGTTGTGTTTCAGGGAGAAGGTCAATACTAAACTCAATCTCTCGGTCTGGTGGTAAACCTGGCAACTCTTCAGGAAACACATCAGGAAATTCTTTAACTATTGGAACTTGCTCTAAACTTGTATACTTCATATCAACATCCTTGACTATTGCCAGATATCCCTGACACCCTCTTCGTAACAGTTTATGAGCTGTTAAGGCGGAAATTAAATTACTAGACTTCTTACTACAATCTCCTTGTATCATAAAGGAGGATTCTCCAGGTACATTAAACTTAATCACCTTATGATGACAGTCTAGAATGGCATGGCATGATGCCAACCAATCCATTCCCAAAATCACGTCAAAATCTATCATATTTAGAACTATCAAATCTATAAGAGTCTCCTTGCCTTCTATCGAAATCTCACATGATTTATACACATCATTTACTACTAGAAGTTCTCCCATAGGAGTAGCAACCATGAAAGAACAATGCAAGCTAGCAGGATCTCTATCCAAGTTCTTAGCAAAGCATGGTGATATATAAGAATGAGTAGAACCAGGATCGAACAGAACATATGCTTTATGGGAACATACTGATAATGTACCTGTCATAACTGCATTTGAGGCCTGAGCATCCTGTCGTGTCAAGGCAAAAACACGAGCTGGTTCTCGCCCTCGATTTCCTGATCCTCTACCAGGACCCACACTACTTGCTTGGACCGAGGCTGCTCGAATAGGTCGTGCTGGCACAGATGCAGGGGGTAAAGCTGGTTGCACTGTTGCTTGACTAAAACTTCGCAGTTGTGGACAATTCCTCATCAGATGACCCATTTGTCCACACTTAAAACATGCACCAGTTTCTCTGCGACATTGTCCAGTATGGGACCTACCACAATGTGGACATAGTGGAATAGATCTTGAGTCTTGCTGACTCGGGGGTCTCATATCTCTTTGGAACATTCTCTGCTTGTTAATATTAACTGATGGCTGGTTAGAACTACCAGCTCCTGCTTGATTAAAACGCTGTGGATTTTGAAATCTTGACCCACTAACAGTAGGATTAGATCTAGTCTGGACATTACTATCTCGATCTCTCTTCCTTTTCTTAAAACTTTCTATGTCAGCTTGCTCTCGTGTTTCCATCATTCTAGCACAGTTCACAGCTGCTGAATAAGTTGAAAAATGATCCATCTGAGGACCCACTGACTTAAACAATGGGCGTATCAATCCCAAAACAAACCTCTTAATTCTATCCTTTTCAGTTGGGACCAAGTATGGTGCATATCTGGACAATCGGGTAAAACGAATGTCATATTCAGAAACTGACATGTTTGGTGTTTGTTTCAATTCCTCAAACTCTCTGGCCCTCTTGTCTCTTTCACTTGTTGGTAGAAAGCGATTCATAAATGCTTCCTTAAATTCATTCCACTCCATTGGTGGTAAAACAGCTGCCCGTCCTTGTACAAATGTCTCAAACCAAACTTGGGCCACATCAGATAGTTGAAAAGACACCAACTCCACGGATCTTCTACTAGAGCACCCCAAAGCTCTGAAAATTCGTTCCACAGCATCAATAAAGA
>CM073463.1:8025000-8225000 GCA_037074535.1 Gleditsia sinensis
CTCTCCAATTATTGAATTGAGTTAATTTTATTAAAATTTATGTATATTTATAAATATACATAAATTTTAATACAATTTAATAGTAGAGAGAGCTCTTTATAAACTTATCCTTGAAAATACAGGCTTATAAGCGATTTTTGAAAATCATACGCTGTTGTACTATATATAGAGTCACATTATATAACATGTCGTTAAAAATTTATTAAAATGAATATATAATGAATCAAAATTTATTTCAATAATTTTTTTTTTACTTAATTACACTTTTGATACTCTATTTTCAGAAATGAGTCAACTTAATCACTTTATAATTTGTAATAATAAATTTAATTTATTTAATTTTAATAAATAAGTCAAAATAATCATTTTATTAAATTTACTGTGTATTCTGTTGTTAATTTATTATTGTATGTTATGGGTGCATTATTAAATTTGTATTGTCTTAAATGGCTGAATATAACACATGTCATTTAGTGATACATATGTGTTTTACATTTCTAAAAATAAAGACACCAAAAATATAATTAAGCTTGATTTTTCTATTGACTTGATGTATCAACCCCTTTCAACTTTCACTAGTAACATTTAATACTTTTTTTAATCCATTTTTCGTCAATAAAATTAAAGAAGAGATGAAATTACTCACACCAAAATACATAAATTGTTGTTTTACCATCTTATATAACCTCAAAAGCGAATTGCTATGTTAAAAAAACATGACATCTCTATTAGTTTTATTAAAGAAAAATAAACTAAAAGTTTTAAATAAAATTTGATGGAGAATAATTTTCAAGCTTTCAAAGTGGAAAAATGATGTTTGCAAATGATTTAAAATTGACAAATAGTATTTGCATTTTTTTCTTAAAATTAATTAATATCTTACCAAACCGAAAGAGAGTCCAAGGCAATCTCAGGATTCTTGAGCAACCCAGCAATCAAAACCAGAATCTGATAATACCATGATTCAAGGCAAAGCATAACAGCCGAAGCCACAGAAAGCTTCAAGAATTCCCAGAGTCCAGAAAACGCCTGCAACCTAAAACCCAGCCACGTTTGCTTGCACCTTTTACTAAGTACGATGTACAAGAACTGAGCAATCACGACGATCCACCATGAAAAACTTAGCATCAAAGAGGCACCCAGAAGCCCCCCACCCAACCTGTACACAATAAGCCAGGTGAAGAATATGTGAACCACGAGGGTGCAGGCTGAGATATAGGCACTCGGGGCAACTATGCTTTGAGCTTGGAGGAACTTTTGAATTGGGAAGTTTGCAGCGTAGGCGTAGGTTTGAGGGATGAGACCGTACACGAAAATTGCAGCTGAAGATGCTATAATATTGGATTCTCCCAGTAAGATTAATAAGGGCTTGGAGAATATGTAAAGAACTGTGAGAGGAATCGCAGTTGCCATCAGAAGAATCGTTGATCTCTGCAAGTATATGCCTAGCATTTTGTATTTGTGTGCTCCGTATGCTTGCCCACATAGCGTCTCCACTGCGCTTCCCATTCCAAGCTGAACCCAGAGAAGATAACAAAATTGTAAACATTTCGATGAGTTAGGCTGATACTTAGAAAAACATAGTCATGCGTGTTTGACATTTGTATCACACACTTCAAATTATACATAAATATTATGAAACCGTTTTGGTGCATCTTATTTCAAATACTATAGTATAAAATATCATTGTATTTAAGATTTTTATTTTTTGAGTGATAATTGAAATTTTTTGTAAAAATAATTTTACAAAAATTAATAAAGTTAAGTGATATCATGTAAGATTCCTATAATTTGAGCATTATGAGATATACAAAGTCATATACCAAACATTTCTTATATATTTTGTTGGTATTTATATCATTGGTTAAGTGTGTTTGATATTTACATAAATATTTGTGAGACTCTCTGTAATTTTAAAATTGTATGAAATATCACCTCAAATGATGACATTAAATATTTTAATTATTAGTATATTAATTAAACATTCGTACTTTGTATGTGGCCTAATATTTAATACATCAAGGTCAAGTATCAAATTAAATGACACCTATATATTTTGTTTTATGGTAGTGTCTCTGTCATGTCGTATTCCGTATTTCTATTCATATTTATGAGATGATAGAGAGAGAGAGAGAGAGACAGACAGACAGACAGACATACCATGAGGCCATAGGCAAAAACTTGGATTCCACTATTGCCAAGATTAGCAGCAGCGAGCTGAAGATTACCAAGGTGGCCGCAGAAGATTTGGGTGGACATGGAAGTGACATTGTTGAGCAAGTAAACCACCACGGCAGGGCCTGCGAGGCGAAAGAGGGTTCTGAGTTCGAGCCAGGTGGCTGATCGGAGGCGGCGCCAGTAAGAGAGATCGGGGTTGGTGAGCACGTCTTCAAGCGCAGAGCTTGCTGGTTCTGGTGGTGATGGTTCAAGTTCTGGTTGTTTGGGCTCCATAAGGGGTTCATCTACATCGCTGTCTATTGAAGCCATATTGAGGAGGCAAGATTCTTGAAGCTGGAATCGGTTCTTGAATGGTTGGCTGGGCTAGTGATGGAGGATATATGCCCTGATCGATGGAATATATGGTAGTCTTTGAGAGGCAAAACTCTTAATTGGGAGCACTTTTTGTGTACTAGCTAATGAAGTTCTACTACGGGGAATAATATTAAGTTTTTATATACACTTTTGGACTCAAAATTGTTGGTTGAAGTTGGAGGAACCCATATTTGTTAGAAGTTATCCTGTTATGTTATTTACAGAACTCAAATAACGAATGAATAAGATTTAATAATAAAAAAATATAATTATAATTATAATATAGTGAATTCTCGTAAAATATATGTAATAAATATTGATTGATGAAGTTATGCATCTGAGTTATTTCTCTACAGAAATTGAGTACAACAAGTGTAAATGGAATTTGATTACACTAAAGAACATAATACTGTATTTTAGTAAACAAAGTGTAAGTAGTTAATTATTTATTAGAAAAATTAATATAAAATAAGAACAATCTAATAAATATTTATACGTACGGAAGCGTCAAAATTAACTTTTTATTTATTTTTTCATCAACGAATATATCTATATGCATTTTATTCTATAAAATGTATGGTATATTTTAGAAGTGTAAAATCCATGTAAGTGAACCTCATTAATGAACGTATACAGATCAGGGTAAAATTTTATGTACTTCTCAATTGCACTATGTTTACTATGCAAAAAGATTCACAAAAGATATATTTTTAAATAGATTCAATTTTAAAAAATTAAATCAATAATAAATAAATATATAAATATTTTAAATGTATTTTACGCAAAAATAAATTGACATATTTATATATTTATTTATAATTTACTTAGTTATTTATTTTTATTAGACTTAATCAATTAAAAAAAACATTTAGAAAAATCATGTCACCCCACTTTAATAACTCATTCTTCTTATTATTTTGAACTGACGAAGTGGAGTTAACAACTACCTTTCAAGGTCCATCCTACTTTCTATTGAGAGGAAGTGGTGAGCTCCACGTCAATCTCCTTTTGTCCCGTCCAAAAAAAAATATCCTTTTGTCCTTTCCAATGATGGACTTGTCTATTTTCTATGTAATTATACGTAGAATTTCATTTGCTCCTCGCCCCACTAATTAAATTGGCCAAATGATTAAATGTACAAAAATTATTAAATTTCTCATATTTATTTTATCTAAAAATACTAATTTGGAACATCACAGAAACAACCTAACTATACGTGCTTGAGAATAATTGGACAATGACTCGTTGTTATGTAAGTAAGTGTATAGCTAAGTGACTTCTGCAATATTTCACATCAACGTTTTTATACCAAAAGAAAAATGAATTAACGGTAGAATTAAATTGTAACAAATTTATATTTTGTTTAAAGTGATTTTTTTTTAAATTAAATTTCCGGATGCCGTATTTTCCATATTGATTCTGTAACTGAATTCATTCTCTAAAAAAAGAATTTATTGGCCTATCAAAACATTCATCCAGAAACCCTTAAATTATGATTTAGCCGGCATGAGAAGATAATCTAAATATTTCTTCAGTCTTAACTGACGTTCTTTCTAATACTCTCGGTGGTCATTAATATTCTTTTGCATCGCTAGTACTTGCTCTTGCAAATTCTTTATCTTGGTTTGGCCCTGACCAAATTTGTTACAATTCCAATGTTTCAAGCTTTTCTTGACCCGTTTAAATTTGATACAAAAGAGAAGGCATGCGATCCTATGCTTTTTTGTTGCCACACTTTTCGCAGGAAGGATCTAATAACCACATTCTTTCAAGTCTGAATTGGTTCACTAAAGGAGGGGTAAATTTATCTGTAATAAATATCAAAGGAGCATGATCAGAAGCTGCAATACGTAATACCTTAGCCATACTATCCTGAAAGCAATCCCACAATTGAATATTGCATAGAACCCGGTCGAGCTTTTACTACACTGTTGTACTATCCATTCTCTTATTTGTAGGTAAACCAATTTCCAGTTGTAGGAACTTCCACTAAACGTAAATCATCATAAGTTTCTCTAAATTGCATTACTCTTCTGAGTTTTGAAGATTGACTCAATTTGTCTTTAGCATGCAAAACTTGATTGAAGTCACCCAGACAAACCCAAGGACCTTGAATTAAAAACACCACTATTCTTCATGAATGACCACAAGATGTTCCTATCTTATAATATGGTGGTCCATAAATTGCAGAAAAGTGAAAAGACAAATTGTTTTGGAAAATCATGACACCATGGATCTAGTAGCGCGAAATATCTATAACGTTAAACTTCGCATAGGTATTCCACATTGTTAGAGATGTATAAGCTTAGCTTCACGTCCACGTCCACGTCCACGTGTAGTCTCAAGGAGGCTAGATAGTTATGACACGTAAGATAGTCAGTTTGCATTATGGTTTCAGCTTCTGTTACATTAAGCATTATTGCAGTCTATATATACTGCTATGTACTCATATGTACGTGAATAATATACATAATAGATTCTCAAGCACTCCTCACTATTTTCTCTGTTCTCACAACTTCTCTGATATTCAACATGGTATCAGAGCCCTAAAATCACCATGGAACTAGTTAATGATAATGATCCATCTTCTTCTCTAGTTCAAGGCCAAAGAGGAAAATTGACAATGTTCAATAGCTTAGGTTCTATCAAACTTGACTATTGCAATTTTCTTTTATGGCGTCAACAAATTGTTGTTGCACTCAAGGGATTAAGATTGTTGAAGTTTATTCATGGCAAAGCTCCACCAAGGTTCCTCACACCAGAAGATGAAGAAAGGGGTAAAGAAAGTCAAGAATTCCTAGAATACAAATTACAAGATCATCTTATAATGTCGTGGATGCTATCTTCAATGAGTGCCAACATGCTTACACAAGTGGTTGGATGCGAAAATAGTTCTCAGATTTGGTCTAGAATTACCACATTTTTCTAGTCTCAGACTCTCACTAAAGGTACTCAACTGAAAACTATACTCAGATCTATCAAGAAAAATGACTCCTCTATGACTGAATTCTTACTAAAGATAAAAAGCTTGGTTGACTCTCTATTTGTAATTGGTAGTGCGATTTCTGACACTGATCACATAGAATATATATTTGGAGGTCTTTTTGAGGAATATGATGCATTTATAACATCCATAGTAACTAAAAAAAGACATATATGGTCAATGAAGTCAAATCACTATTACTGGCCCAGGAAGCAAGGATAGAAAAGAATGTTAAGGCAGTAAACAATGTCACATCTATAGATACAACTAACTCTTGTGTAAATGTTGCACAAGTACATAAAAATACAACAAACTCTGGCACTCAGAATTATAATAGAGGAAATCATATCAACAGATTCAATGACTATGCATTCAAAGGACAATATTCAAACACTTCAGGAAGAAAATTTCAAAGAGGTAGGTTTAGTAGAGGAATATATGGATTCTATTGAGGTAGAGGACGAAACTTCTTAGTCTGCCAAGTTTGC
This sequence comes from Gleditsia sinensis, assembly GCA_037074535.1. Classification (NCBI taxonomy): domain Eukaryota; kingdom Viridiplantae; phylum Streptophyta; class Magnoliopsida; order Fabales; family Fabaceae; genus Gleditsia; species Gleditsia sinensis. The sequence goes on from CM073463.1 coordinate 8,031,004, forward strand.
TTAAAGTCTGGTCACTCTGCAATCAATTGTTTTCATCGTTTTGACCAAAATTTCACTAAAAATAACGGAGGAAATTTTAGTTCTAATATTTACAGAATGTAGAATCATTTCACTCAGTTTCCTGCAAATCAATTCGCCACACCTGAGCTTGTGGGAGATCCTGACTGGTACCTAGACTTAGGAGCAACAAATCACGTGACTCCTCATTCTCAAAATCTCATGCGTCAATACAGATATCAAGGATCTAATCAAGTGCACGTAGGAGATGAAGCAATTTTGTCAATATCTCACGTTGGTCAATCTGTAGTTAAATCACTATTTACTTCCTCAATACTGAAAATAAACAACTTACTTCATGTACCTACAATGACAAAGAACCTATTGAGTGTGTCAAAATTTTCTCTAGACAATAATGTGTACTTTGAATTTCAACCATTTGAAGTTTATGTGGAGCAGAGAAACACCAATAGGATTTTGCTACATGGAAAACTCATTGATGGACTCTATAAATTTTGTGACTTTCAAATACAACACTTAAGGAATCAGAGTCCATTAGACCCCAAGCTTCAGACCTCCAATCACAAACAACCTGTCTCAATTCTTCATACCAACTTAATTGATGTTGCTGGTCAAACGTCCTCTATTGTCATCATAGATTCATCCAATTCAACACATTCTTCGAATAAACTCAGTAACCTCATTTTTGATATACCTGAAAATAATATGTACACGTTATGGCATCATAGACTAGCTCATTGCTCTAGTCAAATAGTAAACAAAGTCATGAAAACTTGCCTCATCATTCAATAAAGATGTCTTTGAGTTTTGCAAATCATGATGTCTTTGCAAGATGCATCAACTACCATTTCAATCATCAACCACACAATTTTCTTCCCCTCTTGAGTTAATCCATTTTGACATTTGGGGACTGGCTCCAATTACTTCATCCAATGTTCATAAATATTATCTAAGTTTTGTATATGTATTTTCATGATACACTTGGATCTATATGATTGCTACCAAATCACAAGCATTGTTAATATTCAAGCAGTTCAAAACTGAAGTGGAACTTCAACTAGAGATAGAAAAATAAAAATGCTACATAGTGATTGGGGAGGAGAATTTCGACCATTATCTTCCTTCTTACAAGTGCACGACATCATACATAGAATATCATGTCCCTACACTCATGAATAAAATAGATTGGTTAAGAGAAAACATAGACACATTACTGAGTGTGGATTATCTCTTATGGCAGCTTCATCTTCACCAATGAAATTTTGGGATCATACCTTCGAAACCACAGTATATGCCATCAATAGATTGACAACAGAAGTTCTAAACAATGTAAGTCCATTTGAGAAGCTATTCAATAAAGCACCAGTGTATTCTTATCTCGAGGTTTTCGATTGCTCATGTTTCCCATTACTAAGACCTCATAATAGACACAAGCTAGAATATAAGTCATCCGAGTGCATCTTCCTTGGATACAGTGCAAGACACAAAGGATTCAAGTGTCTCCATCCTTTAGGACAAATCTACATATCAAGACATGTTAAATTCAATGAGTATAGTTTTCCTTTCAAAGCTAAAGCTTCTGGCTCTTCAATAGCAAAGAAAAGAAATGATAATGTTCCACATTCCTTTTGTCCATCAAATTTACTTCCAACCCTACTACAATAAGGAAATTAAGAATTGGAACTCTAGTAATTCCACTTTTAATAGCCAAATAGAACATTCCACCAGCAATTCTCCTGCATCTAGTGGAAATAATCAAGCAAAACATTCAGCCAATTCAATTACCCGAAATGATGATGACAACCCACAATTGTAACGACTGGGTTTATATATATATATATATATATGAAAACACAGTGTTATGTCTAGCTGTATAAACTACAGAAAATATTTTCTCTTTGTATATGATAAAATAACAAGAATGTACAGCATGTTTTCATATTCAACAGACAGGTTATGCATCAATATCAAGCATGAATAATAACCAGGTTGTACTTCAATAATATGCTTTTGTATTTATCTTTGCAGTACTTTCATGCAGGGTGACTGATCGTCTGCAGCCACATCACATACACTCGGTGACCAATCGTTTGTAGCCACATCTCCACACTCAGTGACTAATCGTCTATAGCCACATCTCAACCATGTACATTAACATGATATGACCATGTATACATCAACAACTCACATTTAACATCATGCTTGCCATCCACAATCAACTTCGTCTCTTCATACAATCACTATGTAATAACCCCTTTATCATCATATAATAATGTATACGTCATACTCTTTAATCATCATGACCATCATCACAATGTGATTATGCATTAACTAACACATCACTAATATTATGCATAATATCATCACCACATCATTTAACAAATATGTATTAATACACTTACCAACAATGCATACCTTATATCATGTAATCCTCATGCATTGATCTACTAGCATAGGCATCCAATCAACATGCATTCCATCCATACATTGTACATATAGCTCATATGCAATATGTGACTTAATTCCTCATAATAAAAAAGATAGAATTCACACTAAAATGCATCATGAAAGAAGTATTTATTTGTACTTTAGTTCCCTTTAACATCATCCATTCATTGGAATTCATTTAGAGCCTTCAAAATACAAAACAGAGCAAAAATAGCCTCAAGCACGGCCATGCTTCGGGTTTTCCCTGCAACCCAGATTTCCATTCAGCCAGACCTTTCCTTACTAAAAAGACCATAACTCACTCATTTCAATCCCACTTAAGGCGATTCTGGTGTATATAGAAAGTTAAGAAAATTATCTACAACATTTATGTTTACTACTTTAACAGATTAGAAACATAAACAGGTCAAAAATGTGTCCGAAAACAGCATTGCGATTCTGTGCGTTAAATTTGACCTTTCTTCACTCATCAGGGGATATCTCTCTCATTTCAAAACCAATCAAGGTGATTCTAGAGGCATTAGAAAGCTAAGAAGCAGAGATACAACTCATATGTTAGACATATTTCCAAATTCGACCTAAAACATAACACATAGAATCAACCTTTCAGAGCATCGATTTCCACCCATTTCAAGCCCAAAATCAGCAAACACATGTATGATCTATGCATCCAACTCTCACCTTTCATGACCAACCATAAATACACATCATGAATCATCAAAAGAGGATATATGAAACACTTATAAATCATTCAAAGTGCATGAAATTCCATAAAAACATGAATAATGTTAAACCTACCAAACCAGAGATTCTTTCTCTTCTTAAGCTTTCCTCCTCTTGATCACTCTCCTTCTTCCTTTCTCTTGGATCTTCACCTTGTGCCTTTCTCTCTCCCCTCTCTCTCTATTATTTTCCTTCCTCTCCTTCTCTCGGTCTCTCTCCCTTCTCTTTTTTTTTCCTTGGTCACCACTCTCTTCCCCTTGATGTTTTGGCCAACTTCTCCTCCAAGCCACTTGGTCAAGTCAACTTCTTGTTCTCCAAGCCAATGATGAGATATTTTAAACCAAGCTTATCCAATAAGCCAAGCCTCTCCCCTTCTCTTCCTTGGGTTAGTCGACTCACCCTTGAGTCAAGCAAGACAAGATATTTTAATCTAAGCTTCTAGAAGGTTGCCTCCCTTAACACATATCCTTTCTTTCTTTAAGAATTACACTTTTTCCATTTTATCATTTTTCCAAGGTCCCATCAATGTTCCATTCAATTCTCTTCCATTCCCTTCACCATGAGAATTAATTTCCAATTATTAAAATTTGGGATGTTACAACAATCATATGCTAATCAACCTTCTCGTAATCATTCTCCTTCACAAAGCAATCAGCACCTTCTTCCCACTCATTCCATGGTAATACAAGGAAAAGCTAGAATATTTAAACCACGAATTTTACTCACAAAAACTGAACCCAGTTTAGCAGAAGAAGTAATTACAAATCCTCATTGGTATGTAGCCATGCAGGAATAATTTAAGGCTCTAAAGAAAAACAAAACATGGACTCTGGTGTCCCTACCAAATGAACGAAAACTTATAGGGTGCAAATGGATATTTCGCATCAAAAAAATTTGGACGGGACAATCAATAGGTATAAAGCCTATTTAGTTGCAAAAGAATTTAAGCAAAAAAAGAGTTTCGATTATGGTGAGGTCTTCAGTTTAGTGATAAAACCAACTACCATTTGTATTGTTCTCTCATTAGCAATCTCCCAAGGGTGGCACATAAGGTAGGTTGATGTGAATAATTCCTTTCTCAATGGTGTTTTAGAGGAAGAAGTATACATGCAACAGCCATTTAATTTCTAGAATTCCAATTCTTCTCTTGTCTGCAAACTTAACAAATCCCTCTACGGTTTGAAGCAAGCTCCACGAGCTTGGTTTCAAAAAGCTGCATTCGGTACTTCTTTCACTAGGTTTTAGCACAAGCAAATGTGATCAATCTCTCTTCATCAAGGTATCCTCAAAATCCACAATATATCTTCTAGTCTACATGGATGACATCTTGATTACAAGGAGCTTCTCTACTGAAGTCTCAGTTTTAATATCCAAATTAAATCAAGTTTTTTCATTAAAGGATATCGGCACTCTAAATTTCTTCTTAGGCATTGAAGTCCATCAACTTTTAGATAATTAGCTTCTCTTGACCCAAAGCAAATACATAAATGATATACTCAACAAGGCAAAAATGCAGCATGCAAAGCCAATAAACACTCCTATGCGAGCTAGTGAAAAATTTGTAGTAACAGGACAATCCTGTCAAGACCCTCAACTGTATTGAACAATCACTGGTGCACTATAGTACCTAATGATAATGAGATCTAAACTATCTTATTATGTAAAAAAGCTATGTCAACATGTCACGGCCCCAAATGATGGAACACATGACCGGCACGGCATAAGGGTTTCCCCCTAGCCGCAAGCCTAACACATAGCATGCACAAACATCCAGCACACAATCCAGAGTACATAATAAATATAACTGGCCACATACGCCACATCCAATATAAGAAAATACTGTATATATATATATATATATATATATATATATATATATATATATATATATATATATATATATATTTCATGAATCCAACATCTTTGATTCAACTTGGCCCATGGCCTCATAGTACAAACATTATTGTAAAACTTAAAACCATTTTTCAAACAACACAAGAAGCGATGATCCTGCCTGTAAGTTCATGGAGATATACTAGACATAAACTTAAACTATACAACCAATACAATGGAATCTTGCCCAAACTGGGGCTCACCAATGCTATATTTAGCCTCCTATGGAGCTGTAGCTGGATCAGTGTTTCTTTGATTATCTGTGGGGAGAAAACAGAAGAGGGGTGAGATTACCACATCTCAGTGAATGGATAAATCATACTATAACAGAAACAGGGCAAACTAAACACGAGTGTTTCGCAATGAATTAAATAATTGAAATCAAGGTATAGAAAACATTAAACATTTAACCGTAATTTATTGAAAGAATGCTAAACAGTTCAAATGATAAAACAGGATTAAATCAATAACTGTAAGCAAATCAATTATGTATGGTAAGTAATAAAGGAAGATACTTATACAATAACAATGATGAATGAGGTATTTTAGAAATATTTAATCTTTAAGAAAAATGCACTAGTTTATTGGAGGTCTTTCCTAACAGATCTATCATCTTCCCCAAGCACATAGCAATGGGTATGTCAATCACTGTAGGCGTAGACATAAGTCCACCCTAAATTTTCTCCAAGCACATTGCAATGGGTATGGCAATCACTGTAGACGTAGACATAAGTCCACCCTAAATTTTGTGTCTTAGGCAGTCATATGCCCGTCACAATATCCTAAGCCGAAACTTTAACATGATCATGGTGCACCAGGGCTAGCACTACCTGTGGCTAGCTAACAGTGATCTAAAAGGGTCCCTCCAATAGAAAACATTTGAAATATGCTATTCAGAGAGTTTAAAGTAAAACATTTCAATAACTTTACGATAAAGCTATAATTCTCCATCTAGCTCTTTTCATGCATAAAATTCTATTCTAAAATATATCTTATCCATGAATTCCCATGGAGACCTTTAAAATCATAAACTTTCTCTTTTTAAACATAGATCGTCCGTAGACGTTACATAGATACTTATCATGCATCAAATCACTTCACGGCTAACTTAGTTCATTTCTATGACTAAGTTCGCATTTCTATAAATCTAGATCAAATAGAGAATTAATAGTTTAGATGCTTGCCCTGCATACCTAGGGTTCAACTAGGATTGAAATTTACAATTTCTAACATGGTTGGAACATATTAGTTTTCAAAGCGGTAAAACAATTTAACATACATTCCAACTAGTTAAAATCATACGAGAGAGTTATAAATCAAATTCCTAAAACATGCGCTATAGTATGAAAAACCCACTCACCTTACTAGGAGTCCAACAACGAGAATTTCACCTCGTGATGGCTCAACAACCTAGAAAATATAGACATAACATGAAAATTAGAAAACTCTAAAAATCACTATTCACGCTGGAAAATACTATTCACTCACCGGAAACACTATTCACGCCGAAACTTAAAAACCATATATTCTAGTATAGAAACTAATTCTAAGACTATCTATGGAAAGAAATTCGGTAAAACGAAGCCTAAAACGCGATTAAACGGAGTTTTACCTTTGGAGGTACTATTCATGCAATTTTCCGGCGACCTTCCGGTGACTTTCCGGCGAAATTGATCGGTGGGATTTGTAGCTCTTCTTCCCACGAGTCCAACGGTACCTTACTTGCTCAAATCGGACGTCCAGATGATGAGATATCTTAGAGAGAAGTTTGAGAAAAAGTTTAGAGAGAGAGAGTTAGGGTTCAGATGAAAAAGAAATGAAGAAAAAGGGGGGGTCCGTAAAAAAAAGCTATCAGATGAATCTCACCACCGGCGAACTCATTCTCGCCGCAGTGAACCGTGATTTTTGCCGCGGCCAGATTCGAAACCAGAAAACTCATGCTCTCGGGAAAATGCCGCATCATTCTCGCCACGGCGAGAATATTATTCTCGCTGCGGCGAACTCCATTTCATCGAATTGGACAAAATGTCCAACATGAAAGTTGTAGCCCTTTCTCTTAGATTTCCGTAGCCACTTGAATTACCTAATTTGGAGTTTATATGAAGGAGTTATGCATAAAATAGTGAGCAAAGGTCCAGACCACACTATGCTTCGATTTTTGCCTCTTATCACTATCATATTCACGGAATTTGCAAAATTTCCCAACATCAAAGTTGTAGATATATTTCTTATCTTTCATTAGAAATTGGAATCACTTAATTTAGATTTCATATGAGAGAGTTATGCTTATATGAGTGAAGAAAGGTCAGAAGAAAATGTCGAAAACGCTCTAAAATTTTATATTGTTCTCAACTTTCTTTGTTTCAAATGATTTATACTTAACCTTCAAAGGTTTTATTAGTTGAGGGTTATTACATTCTCCCCTCCTTATAAAAAATTCGGTCCCCGAATTTTACAAAAACCAACAACATGAAAACATAAAACTACTCTTGGAACAGCTGTGGATACTTCTCTCTCATGATGTCCTCTACTTCCCACGTAGCTTCCTCTTTGGAATGATTCTGCCAGATCACCTTCACTGTAGGGATATCCTTAGACCTCAAATTTTTCACTCTTCTATCAACAATGGCCATGGGTTTCTCTTCGTAGGCCAACTTGTCATCCAAAAGGATTTCCTGCGGTTGAATCACATGAGATGGGTCGGGTAGATACTTCCTCAACATCGAGACATGGAAGACTGGATGCACTTCACTCAATCCAGGTGGTAGGGCTAGGCGGTATGCCACTGCTCCTACCCTATCCAGAATTTCAAAGGGTCCAATATACCTCGGGCTTAATTTCCCTTTCTTACCAAACCGCATGATTCCCTTCATGGGTGAAACTCTGAGGAACACGTGATCGCCTAGAGAAAACTCCAACTCCCAACGCCTATGGTCCACATAAGCCTTCTGACGACTTTGTGCAGTTAAACGCCGTTCTCTTATCAGTTTGACCTTCTCTATGGCATCTTGCACCAAGTCTGGCCCTAGCAGCTTGGCTTCTCCAACTTCAAATCATCCAACGGGAGATCGGCATCTTCTCCCATAAAGAGCTTCAAAAGGTGCCATCTGAATACTGGCTTGATAACTGTTGTTGTATGCAAACTCAGCTAATGGCAGGTATCCTTCCCAACTGCCACCAAAATCCAATATACATGCTCTAAGTATATCCTCCAGAATCTGAATCGTGCGTTCTGACTGGCCATCTGTTTGGGGATGAAAAGCGGTGCTTAGATCCAACCTCGTTCCCAAAGCTTCTTCAAAAGCTTTCCAAAACTTTGCCGTAAACTGTGGACCTCGATCAGATATGATGGATACAGGGACTCCATGCAATCTGACGATCTCACTCAGATACAGGCTTGCATACTGAGCCACATTAAAGGTAGTCTTTACTGGTAAGAAGTGGGATGACTTGGTCATTCGATCCACTATCACCCATACTGAGTCATAACCCTTAGGGGTCCTTGGTAACCTTGTAACGAAGTCCATAGTAATTCTTTCTCACTTCCACTCTGGTATCTCAATCTGTTGGTGCAAACCGGCAGGCTTCTGGTGTTCAGCTTTCACCTGTTGACAAACCAAGCACTGAGCCACAAAGTTTACTACATCCTTCTTCATCCCATTCCACCAATACAAGTCCTTGAGGTCACTGTACATCTTATTTGTTCCTGGGTGGATAGTATAGGCTGATTGATGTGCCTCCTCCAAAATCTGCTTCCTCAAGCTATCCACATCGGGTACACACAAGCGCTTCCCACATCTTAACACTCCTTCAGCATCCACGCTGAATTCAGAAGTTTGATTATTCCTAGCTTCATCCTTGAGCTTGGACAGGTTAGCATCCTTGTCTTGATCTGCCTTAATCTGCTCAACCAGTGGAGAGTGTAGCTGCATGTAGGCTAACAACACCCCTGGCTCCTTCACTTCAAAGCGCATCCCCTCACCTTCTAGCCGATGAATATCCCTTACCAACGGCCTCCGGAGTAGGGTGATATGGGCTAGACTCCCCATTGACTTTCTGCTCAAAGCATCTGCTACCACATTGGCCTTGCCTGGATGGTACAAGATAGTGCAGTTATAGTCCTTCACCAACTCCATCCACCTCCTCTGTCTCAAGTTAAGATCCCTTTGTTGAAAGATGTATTTGAGGCTCTTATGGTCCGTGTATATCTCACAGGGTTCACCATAGAGATAGTGCCTCCAAATCTTCAAGGCAAAGACCACTGCCGCCATCTCCAGATCATGTGTAGGATAGTTCTGTTCATGCTTCTTGAGCTGCCTAGATGCATAGGCTACAACATGCCCATTCTACATTAACACACAACCCAAGCCCACCCTTGAGGCGTCACAGTATACTGAGTATCCTCCAGTGCCCGTTGGGATAGTTAGAACTGGGGTTGTGGTTAGACACTTCTTCAAGGTCTGAAAACTTTCTTCGCATGCATTCGACCACTCAAACTTAACTCCCTTCCTGGTTAATCTGGTCAAAGGAGCAGCAATCCTGGAGAAATCCTTGATGAACCTCCGGTAATACCCTGCTAGACCCAAGAAACTTCGAATCTCCGTCACACTAACTGGGCGAGGCCACTGCTGTACTGCCTCTACCTTCTTGGGGTCTACTTGAATGTCGTCCTTCGTGACTACATGCCCCAGAAACATAACGTTGTCCAACCAGAACTCACACTTAGAGAGCTTGGCATACAACTGCTGATCCCTCAAAATCTGTAGGATGACCCGTAGGTGCTGTTCATGCTCCTCATGGTCTTTAGAATAAACCAAGATGTCATCAATGAACACAATGACAAACTGATCTAAGAATGGCTTGAACACCCTGTTCATCAAGTCCATAAAAGCAGCTGGTGCATTAGTTAGTCCAAAAGACATAACCAAAAACTCATAATGACCATAACAGGTCCTAAAAGCTGTCTTGGAAATATCCTCCTTCCTAATCTTCAACTGATGATACCCTGACCTCAGATCAATCTTGGAGAAACATTTCGCTCCTTAAAGTTGATCGAACAGATCATCAATCCTGGGCAAAGGGTAATTATTGCGCACCGTTAGTTTATTCAGTTGCCGATAGTCAATGCAAAGTTGCAAAGACCCATCTTTCTTCTTCACAAAAAGAACTGGAGCACCCCATGGAGAAGTACTCGGCCTGATGAAGCCCTTATTCAACAAATCCTGCAACTGACTCTTTAGCTCCTTAAGCTCTGTGGGTGCCATCCTGTAAGGCGGTATAGAAATTGGTCGAGCCTCTGGAATAAAGTCGATACCAAACTCTATCTTCCGTTCAGGAGGTAATCCTGACAACTCTTCTGGGAAGACATCCAGGAATTCTCTTACCACTGCCATCTTGTCTACATCCGGTACCTTCCCATTCACATCTTTAACATATGCCAAGTATCCCTGGCATCCCTTCTTCAACATCTTCTGAGCACCCAAGACTGAAATCAGGTTACTTGGAGCTTTACTTCAATCACACTGGAACCGGAAAGGAACTTCACTTGGAAAGTTAAACTTGATTGCCTTCTCATAGCAATCCAAGGTAGCATAGCATGCTGCCAACCAATCCATTCCGAGGATTACATCAAAGTCGACCATGTCTAGGATGATCAAATCAGCAGATGTCTCCCTATCACCCACTGACACTTTACATGATTTGCATACATGCTCTACTGGCAAATAATCACCGACCGGGGTGGTTACAAAGAAAGGGGCATCCGTCCTAATCGGATCTTTACCCAAACTCTTAACAAAACTAGGGGAAACATAGGAATATGTAGACCCGGGGTCAAACAAAACATATGCTTCATGTAGGCAAACCGAAAGAGTACTTGTCATGACCGCATTTGAAGCTTGTGCATCCTGCCTGGTAAGAGCAAAAATCCTCGGTTCACCTCGGCCTGCTTGGTTTTGACCTCGGCCCATCATCCCTCTACCAGTACCTCTGCTACTTGCTTGGCCCGGTATAGTCTTTATAGGCTGAGCTGCTACTGGGGTTGGTAGCGAAGCCGGTCGAGTTGGCCCTTGGCTTGAGCCATACAACTGAGGACATTCCCTCTTCATGTGTCTAGGTTGGTTGCAATGATAGCAAACAATCATCTCCCTGCGGCACTGACCAAAATGATGGTTGCCACAAATAGGGCATTGTGGCCTGTTCTGCTGAATGGCTCTTGGTCCTGGTTGTCCTGGATACCTGGTGTTTCCCTGGTTAAGACCTAGCCTACCACTCGCATCTAGTCTCTAGTTGGGGTTCCCAACATTCTGTGGTGCTGGGCGCTGCTGGCCCTGAAATCGTGGTCCTTGGGAATGAGAACTTTGCCCTCCTTTAGAGCTCCCGTCTCTATCCCTCTTCCTCAGCTTGGCACTCTCGACATCGGCCAAATGCCTAGTCTTCATCATTCTTGCACAGTCCACAGCCTCTGCATAATTAGGAAATTGCTTCATCTGGGGTGCCACTGATTTAAACAATGCTGGTATCAACCCCTGGATAAATTTCTTGATCATGTCCCTTTCAGTAGGGACCATATGCGATGCATACGGCAACAGCTGTGTGAAGCGATAGTCATACTCCGTGACTGTCATACCGGGAGTTTGCTTCAATTCCACAAATTCCTGACACTTGGCGTCTCGTATACTCTGAGGCACAAACCTCTCCATGAAAACTTCCTTAAACTCTGGCCATCTCAAAAGTGGCGCTGTAGCTCCCCTTCCGCGCATCATGGTCTTGAACCATACCTGCACTACACCAGACAACTGGAAGGCTGCCAACTCTACTGAGCAGATCTCTGGACACTTAAGAACCTCGCAGATCTTCTCAGTATCCTCTATAAACTCCTGCGGATCTTCACTAGCCAACAACCCCTTGAAGGTTGGCGGTTTCAGCTTCAGGAACTCAGATAGTTCCACTTCCCTCTCAGCAGGTCTCACATGCCGCTCCACGGACCTAACTGGTTCTGGAACGGAGGTAGTAGTTTCGGGTTGTTGTGGATCCCTTCTATCTTGCCCATCCCTTCTCTCGGCTAGATTTTCTATTGCCCACTGCATACCCTGCATGGTTACCAGCATCTGGGCTATCACATCATCCTGGGGGTGAGAAGACATTTCTCCCGTCCTGGGAGTCTCAGCTTGCTCACTGCTCAACTCAGCTTGTTCGGCTGCTTCAGCAGCTCTTACACCCCTGCCACTGCCTCTTGCACTGGCTCTAGGTCAGCCTCTGCCACGACCTCTACCTCGGCCTCTAGGCACGGGCACTGCAGACTGAGCAGACTCTTCAGCCATCTGCTCTTGAGCCGCGGGTTGCCTAACCTTTGATCTCGTTCTTGGTGGCATCTCGCTACAAAATAGAGATAGCCCAACCATCACTTAACTATGCCAACATAGCATACTATAAACTGACTTACTTAAACAAAAAGACAACATCCTATCGAACCCCTTTAGCAGCACCATGAGTATAACCATGTCCGGATTCATACCCATACTCAAAGTCCTACCTAAAGGTCCGTTACTCCATGAACACAGGGAAACCAGTCTCTGATACCACTCTGTCACGGCCCCAAATGATGGAACACATGACTGGCACGGCATAAGGGTTTCCCCCTAGCCGCAAGCCTAACACATAGCATACACAAACATCCAGCACACAATTCAAAGTACATAATAAATATAACTGGCCACATACGCCACATCCAATATAAGAAAATACTGTATATATATATATATATATATATATATATATATATATATATATATATATATATATATATATATATATATATATATATATATATTTCATGAATCCAACATCCTTGATTCAACTTGGCCCATGGCCTCATAGTACAAACATTATTGTAAAACTTAAAACCATTTTTCAAATAACACAAGAAGCGAGGATCCTTCCTGTATGTTTATGGAGATACACTAGACATAAACTTAAACTATACAACCAATACAACGGAATCTTGCCCAAACTGAGGTTCACCAATGCTATATTTAGCCTCCTATGGAGCTGTAGCTGGATCAGTGTTTCTTTGATTATCTGTGGGGAGAAAACAGAAGAGTGGTGAGATTACCACATCTCAGTGAATGGATAAATCATACTATAACAGAAACAGGGCAAACTAAGCACGAGTGTTTCACAATGAATTAAATAATTGAAATCAAGGTATAGAAAACATTAAACATTTAACCGTAATTTATTGAAAGAATGCTAAATAGTTCAAATGATAAAACAGGATTAAATCAATAACTGTAAGCAAATCAATTATGCATGGTAAGTAATAAATGAAGATACTTATACAATAACAATGATGAATGAGGTATTTTAGAAATATTTAATCTTTAAGAAAAATGCACTAGTTTATTGGAGGTCTTTCCTAACAGATCTATCATCTTCCCCAAGCACATAGCAATGGGTATAGCAATCACTGTAGGCATAGACATAAGTCCACCCTAAATTTTCCCCAAGCACATAGCAATGGGTATGGCAATCACTGTAGGCGTAGACATAAGTCCACCCTAAATTTTATGTCTTAGGCAGTCATATGCCCGTCACAATATCCTAGGCCGAAGCCTTAACATGATCATGGTGCACCAGGGCTAGCACTACCTGCGGCTAGCTAACAGTGATCTAAAAATGTCCCTCCAATAGAAAACATTTAAAATATGCTATTCAGAGAGTTTAAAGTAAAACATTTCAATAACTTTATGATAAAGCTATAATTCTCCATCTAGCTCTTTTCATACATAAAATTCTATTCTAAAATATATCTTATCCATGAATTCCCATGGAGACCTTTAAAATCATAAACTTTCCCTTTTTAAACATAGATCGTCCGTAGACGTTACATAGATACTTATCATGCATCAAATCACTTCATGGCTAACTTAGTTCATTTATATGACTAAGTTCGCATTTCTATAAATCTAGCTCAAATAGAGAATTAATAGTCTAGATGCTTGCCCTGCATACCTAGGGTTCAACTAGGATTGAAATTTACAATTTCTAACATGGTTGGAACATATTGGTTTTCAAAGCGGTAAAATAATTTAACATACATTCCAACTAGTTAAAATCATACGAGAGAGTTATAAATCAAATTCCTAAAACATGCGCTATAGTATGAAAAATCCACTCACCTTACTAGGAGTCCAACAACGAAAATTTCACCTCGTGATGGCTCAACAACTTAGAAAACATAGACATAACATGAAAATTAGAAAACTCTAAAAGTCACTATTCACGCCGGAAAACATTATTCACGCCGAAACTTAAAAACCCTATATTCTAGTATAGAAACTAATTCTAAGACTATCTATGGAAAGAAATTCGGTAAAACGAAGCCTAAAACGCGATTAAACGGAGTTTTACCTTTGGAGGTACTATTCACGCGATTTTCTGGCAACCTTTCGGCGACTTTCCGGTGACATTGATCGGTGGGATTTGTAGCTCTTCTTCCCACGAGTCCAACGGTACCTTACTTGCTCAAATCGGACGTCCGGATGATGAGATATCTTAAAGAGAAGTTTGAGAAAAATTTTAGAGAGAGAGAGTTAGGGTTCAGATGAAAGAGAAATGAAGAAAAAGGGGGTCCGCAAAAAAAAGCTATCAGATGAATCTCGCCGCCGGCGAACTCATTCTCGCCGCGGCGAGCCGCGATTTTCGCCGCGGCCAGGTTCGAAACCAGAAAACTCATGCTCTCGAAAAAATGCCGCATCATTCTCGCCGCGGCGAACATATTCTAGCCACGGCGAACTCCATTTCACCGAATTTGACAAAATGTCCAACCTGAAAGTTGTAGTCCTTTCTCTTAGCTTTCTGTAGCCACTTGAATCACCTAATTTGGAGTTCCTATGAAGGAGGTATGCATAAAATAGTGAGCAAAAGTCCAGACCACACTACGCTTCGGTTTTTGCCTCTTATCACTATCATATTCACGGAATTTGCAAAATTACCCAACATCAAAGTTGTAGATATATTTCTTATCTTTCATTAGAAATTAGAATCACTTAATTTAGATTTCATATGAGAGAGTTATGCTTATATGAGTGACGAAAGGTCAGAAGAAAAGGTCGAAAACGCTCTAAAATGTTATATTGTTCTCAACTTTCTTTGTTTCAAATGATTTATACTTAACCTTCAAAGGTTTTATTAGTTGAGGGTTATTACACAACACATGCATTAGCCACTAGAAGATCACTGGAAAGCTGTCAAACGAGTTTTGAGATATCTGAAAGGCACAGTTAACCATGGACTATTATTCAATAAAAATGAAGAATTAAGTTTACCAGAATATTGTGATTCAGATTGGGCAGCAGATCCTATAGACATAAGGTCCATATCAAGCTCCTGCATATTTCTTGGAAACAATATTATTTCCTGGAGCTCCAAGAAATAACATGTCGTCTCCCGATCAAGCACTGAATCAGAATATAGAAGTTTAGCAAATGTAGTAGTAGAAATAATGTAGATTTAATCCTTATTAAGCGAGTTAAATTCACAACCAGCCACTGCCCCAGCTATGTTATATGATAATTTTTCAATTATTCAAATAACGGCCAACCCTATGTTACACCAATGAACAAAGCATATTGAGCTTGACTTACATTTTTTTCATGACAAAGCAATTAAAAAGGAAATTATCATACATCATGTTTTATCAGATGATCAAGTTGTGGATGATTTTACTAAGGCATTATCAAAGGATAAATTTGAAAACTTCAGAAACAAACTCAATTTCGTGTCTTTACCCTCCTTGAGTTTGAGCAGGGATGTTAAAGATGTATAAGCTTTAAGCTTCACGTCCACGTTTACGTGTAGTCTCAAAGAGGTTAAATAGTTATGACACGTAGGATAGTCAGTTTGCATTATGGTTTTAGCTTCTATTACATTAAGCATTATTGCAGTATATATATACTGCTATGTACTCATATGTATGTGAATAATATACAGAATAGATTCTCAAGCACTCCTCACTATCATCTTCGTTCTCACAACTTCTCTGATATTCAACACACATCATACAAAAGACCTCCATTTCTCCTAACAACATCGAAAGATACAAAAAACTAATAACTCCAAGACCTTATTAACTTTTCTAACCTATTATATTTACATAGTTTCTCTTGCAAAAATACATATTGAATTGTAGAGGGACAACCCAAACCTCCATAATTCCAATTGAGAAACTTCATATTCCCATTTGAGGTTGTTTAAGGTTAGCCTCTTGAGACCCTTTATAAGAAAGTGGAAATATATTTGCATCCATATTAGAGGTATCTATATTTAGCTGAGTAGCGCTTGAAGCCAAGTAATTGCCTAACTTCAACTCTTGTTCGAGCAAAGAAACTAAATTTCGTTTCAAGTTACCATTTGGTAACTTTAAAAATTGAAATATTTTGGAAACGTTTGGAAATTTCGTGAAAACGAAATATTTTTGAAGAAAAATTTCAAATAACTTTAATTAGTATTTGTTCAATTTTAAAGAATTTTAACATAATATTAATAATATAGATATATAAAATTAGATAATATAGTGTTAAATAATGATATTGTCATTCAAATAATAAATTAAAGAAAAAAGATACAAATGTCAAAATCCTAATGCATAAAACTTTGATTTTTTTTTCTTATGAGTGGATTGGACTAGTTTTATTAAAGTCAAAGATTGAAAATTTGAATTTAAAAATATCAATAAGAATAAATGTAAAACAAATTAATTCTTTATTCTTTCTTTTTTATAGGCCCTCTTAAATATTAAATGTTTGAATTTATAGAAAATTAATTGTAAGAAGAGATAATTTTAATATTATAAATAAAATTAGTTTTATTTTCAAAATACAAGCAAAATTTAGAGAGAGAAAAAAAAAAGAATAGGCTCGCTAGCCCTATTTAGTTACTGAATAAAAAATAAATAACATCACAACTCTTAAATGAAGGCTTTAAATAATTATAATAAAAAAAATAAATTGAAAAGTATTATATAAATAAAATATTCAAAAAAATGAAGGGTCATATTGCATTGTTGCAAATGCTTTCTTGAGAATGTGAAAGACATTTAATATTAAAATATTAAGTTTAGTTTTATAAAGGATTTGTTGCAATATTTTCCACTTTTTTTTGGACTCTTAGAATGTGAGAAGCGAGAGAAGAAACAAGGCGTAAGGAACCTATTCGACAATTCTAAAAGACGAAGAGCAAAGAAAAATTAAGAAGACTCCAGATCCCGAAGACAAAGAGCAAACATGAAACGAGAAAGAACTTGTTCGGGACTCTAGAAGAAGAAGAGTAGAAGAGAAAAAACTTGTTTGGCAAACTGCAGTTTTGTCTTCTTCATGAGTATCTTTTTCTATATCTCTCTTCTCGTCTGATTTGCTTCTTGGGTTGGCCTTACTCAATTTGTTTTTGCATATTATAGAATTGCAGCTCTACAATAGATGCTTGGATATGTTGATTTGGGACTTGGAAGCAAGGAATTAAATGTGTGTGTCATTTTGGTGGAAACAACCAAAATATTTTGGTTTCAAAAGACACTGAAATGAATCAGCATATCATTACGAAATTCCACTATTTCAATGGAAATTGTTGCTTTGTGGTATATATCAGTGGAAATAATTCAATTTCGGTGGAAAAGTTGAAAACAATTTTAAAAAATAAAAAAGATGAAAATAAAAATTGATAATCTAAATCTTTAAATTTATAGAGATTTTCTAAAGATAAAGCTAAAGTCTGGTTGAATTCCCTTCCTACAAGAACTATTACTAGTTGGAATCGATTAGTAAATAAGTTTCTAACAAAAAAAATTTCTCTGTCTAAAATGGATGCCCTTTGAAGAGAGATATTTGATTTTTTTCAAAAAGAGGGTGAAAATTTTTTTGAATGTTGGAAAAGATTTAATGACCTTCTTTTGAAGTGTCCTCATCATGGTTTTAAAACTTGGAGACTCGTAAAATATTTTTATGACGGTTTGACCCCATCAAATCATCAAATGATCCAAAGTATGCATGGTGGAAGGTTTTTATAGTTAAATGAAGTTGAAGCTTAGGGATCCTTAGAGTCTCTATATGAAAACTCTCAATATTAGAACTGCATTGATCCAAAGTATTGAAAGTCTCAAACCCCAAAAAAAAGAGAAATTTATGAAGTGAATAATGATACAGATGTGATAGCTTCTTTGGTCAATCTTACTAGAAAAGTAAAAACTTTGAATTTAAACCACACTCTAAACTCTTCTACCAATACTAGGAATGAAGCATGTGTTTTATGTTCTAGTACATCTCACACTGCACAATTTTGTCCATCCATACCAGTTTACCAAGAAGCATTCTCTGAGCAAATTAATTCTCTTCAATCTTATGAAAAGTCATCAAACAATCCGTTTGTACCTACATATAATCTAAATTGGAGGAATCATCTAAACTTTTCATGGAGGCAAAATCAGCCTTCAATGAATCAAGATGGGCAACAATTTACCCCTCCTAACTCATATCTTCCAATTCCTCAACATGCTCCTTCTTTCGGGGTACCACAACAAAGAAGACCTTCTTTGGAAGATACTCTACAACAATTCATGCAATCAACCCAACAAGCTTTACAATCCCACACTCAATCTATTTCAAAGCTTGAAACATAATTGGGTCAAATAGCCAATACGATAGGAGAGAGAGAAAGGGAAATTTTCTAGTCAACCTATTCCTAATCCTAAGGGTCAATTTGAAGTAGAATTATCAATAAATCTTAATAAGGAAGTGAAATCTATAACGACCCTTAGATCTAAAAAAGTAATTGATAATCAAGTTCACATACCTGAAACTAAAGAACAGAGTCAACATGAACCACAAATAAATGACTCAAGTGAGAATAAAAGTGAACATATTTCTTGTGCCCCTAAAGCTCCATTCCCACAAAAACTTGAGATAAATAAGAAAGGTACTCAATATAGTGACATTTTAGAGGTGTTTAAACAAGTAAGTATTAACATCCTTTTTCTTGATGCTATCAAACAAGTATCTTCTTACTCAAAATTTTTGAAAGATCTTTGCATGATGAAAAGGAAAACCAATGTTTCGAAAAAGGCATTTTTGACTGAACAAGTGATCTCAATAATTTAGCAAAAAACTCCTGTCAAGTACAAAGATCCTGGTTGTCTTACAATTTCTTGTGTTATAGGTGATCATGTGATTAATCGAGCCTTACTTGATCTAGGAGCAAGTGTGAATCTGCTGTCGTACTCTGTGTATGTAAAACTTGGGTTAGAAAAGTTAAAACCTATATCAGTAACCCTTAGTTAGCTAATAGGTCCACAAAAATTATTAGAGGTGTCAAGAGGATATGCTCATTAAGGTTGATAAATTCTACTTTTCAATATATTTTATTGTTCGTGACACTGAACCTATTGAGAATACAGAGATACAAATTTCAATCATTTTGGGTAGACCATTTCTTGCAACATCCAATGCAATCATTAATTGTTGAAATGAAATTTTGAATCTATCTTTTGGAAATATGACTATGGAGTTAGATGTGTTGAATGTCTCTTGTCAATCTGTGGACAATGGTGATTTATGTGAGATCAACATGATTAAGAGTATAGTTGATGACTTATTTTTAAGTTCTTTTGATGATAACCCTTTAGAAAAATGTTTGGCTCACTTCAACATGGACAAAGATGAGGAATGTTTGATCAATGAAAAAAATTCCTTATTAAAGACTACTCCATTGATGGATACCAATGAATGGAAAGTCAAAATAGAGACACTTACATCTTCTGAATTTGTCCTATTACCATCCATAGAGAAACCTCCCCAGGTAGAGTTAAAACTTTTGCTAGATTCTCTGAAATATGTGTTTCTAGGACCTTCTGAGACCTTACTTGTTTATTATAGCATCTGATCTATATAGAGAATAGGAAGTTGAACTCATAAAATTCCTCAACGAACATAGTGAAGCCATAAGGTGGACAATAGCAGACCTTAAAGGAATTAGTCTATCAATTTGTATGCACATGATACATTTGGAGGACAATGCCAAAACCTCTAGAGATCCATAAAGACGTCTGAATCCAAACATGAAAGAAGTTATGAGAGCTGAAGTGATTAAACTTCTTGATATAGGCGTCATTTACCCGATTTTTGATAGTGCATGGGTTAACCCTATTCAGGTAGTCTCTAAGAAGTTTGGAATTATTGTAGTTAAAAATGGGGATAATGAATTAATTTTCACTAGAGTACAAACTAAGTGGCGTGTTTGTATTGACTATCGCAAGTTGAATACTGTTATAAGAAAAAACCATTTTCCACTTCCTTTTATAGACCAAATGCTAGAGAGATTGGCTGGACATGCATATTATTATTTTCTTGATGGATATTTGGGTTACAAACAAATTCCTATTGCACCTGAGGATCAAGAAAAAACTACATTCACTTGTCCTTTCGGAACTTTTGCTTATCGTTGAATACCATTTAGATCGTGCAATGCATCTGCTACATTTTAACGTTGCATGATAAACATATTTTTTGACATGGTAGAGCGATTTCTAAAAATATTCATGGATGATTTTTCTGTGCATGGGTCTAGTTTTGTAGAATATTTACACCATTTAAGATTGGTCTTAATTAGGTGTAAAGAAAAGAATCTTGTTTTGAACTAGAAAAAATGTCATTTTATGGTTTTAAAAAAATTGTTTTGGGACATATTGTGTCAAATCAGGGGATTGAAGTAGATAAAGTCAAAATCGAATTGATTCCAATCTTCCACCTCCTTGAATAGTGAAAGAGGTATGTTCTTTTTTAGGCCATGTAGGGTTTTATTGCAGATTCATCAAAGATTTTAGCAAAATTTTCAAACCTTTGTGTAATTTGCTTACCAAAGATGCATCTTTTATCTTTGATGAAGAATGTTTTTGAGCTTTTGAGAACCTAAAATCCATACTCACCTTTGCACCCATCATTAAACCACCAAATTGGAATTTTTCATTTGAAATCATGTGTGATACCTCTGATTATGCAATTAGAGCTATTTTGAGTCAACGTCTAGAAAAGTTTCCTTATGTGATATACTATGATAGTAAAACTCTTAATAATGCTCAATTGAATTATTATACAACAGAAAAAAGAGTTACTAGATATAGTATTTGTAACATCCCTGATTTTTTTTTCTTATGTTACTAATTGAAATTTATTTCTTTCAGAGAGTAGAACGGATTTTGAATCCCATGGGAGGATTAAATTATTTTTTACTTAAGTCAAATAAGATAGTAAGAATGGTTAAAATGACATTTAATTTATGTAATTAATGGGGATGGCATTAGTGTAATTATGGATGATGGCAAGGGCATTTTGGAGATAAAGAGGTGGTAGGTAGGGGGTAAGTAGGGAAAAAATAAAATAAAATAAAATAATGGGAAGATAAGAAGGAGAAGGGGAGGGAGTGACAGAGGGAAAGAGAAGAAAAAGAAAAGGAGAAAAAGAAAGGGGAAGAAGAGAAAAGGGGAAGAAGAATAAGAGAAAGAAGAAGAAGAGAAAGAGGAAGAAGAGAAAGAGGAAGAAGAAGAAGAGAAAGAGGAAGAAGAAGGAGAAGCAAGAGTAAAGAGAAATCAAGGAATTAAGCACCGAGTTTAAAGGAATTTGAGGTAGGTTTAACATTTATTTATGAATTTTGTATAAGATTATATATACATTTTTAGATTTGTTTAGATGTGATTTTGGATAACATGTGGTCTGAATATTTATATGAAATTCTGTTTTGGATGTTTGGACATGCATATGGGTGTATGGGATTATATAAAAGAAAATCAAAGGAGAAGATAAATTAAGCTGAATTTCGGAATAATTGGGGAAGCTTCGGTGTTTGGAATTCTGGAAAAATTTGGTAAGAATTTTAAAGAAATTGTCAACATATAAATTGTAGATTTATATCTCACGGATCTATAGGCTTTATAATTACTTAATTTGGAGTTCATATGAGGGAGATATGTCGGATTAATTGAGAAGAGGTCAAAATTCAGGATAGTAAAAATAAGCGTTTTTGTTTTAATTTTTGAGGAATAATCCGTAAAGAATATGAAGAAATGATAAACACAAACGTTGTAAATAATTGTCGTAGCTTTTTGTAGGATTTGAAATCACATCAATCGGAGTTCGTATGAAGGAGATATAATTGAATAAGTGAAGAAAGGTCACAGAATACGGCCAAGCCGTGTTCTGGGTTGCTTCAACATGGGTAGGCCGTGTTCAGGGCTGTTTTTAAGCATGTTTGAAGTATTTTTCAAGTATGGCCGTGTCTTGAACATGGCCAGGCCGTGTTGGGTGCTGGATTATCATACTTTTTACTTTTTTATGTTTAAAACTAATCTTGTTTGTTATAATATTTTTAAGAAACATATATTCAAGAAAAATACTTTTAAAATGATGATTTTGGTACCTAAAATTTACTCTTTTTCTTTATTTGATTTAAAATGAATTATATTGAATATTGGTATGTGATGAATGATTATTAATCATTTGGTATAAAAATGATGCATCATATTATGAAAGTAATTAAATGGCAAGCGTAAAACTCATGACGAGTTGCTTGAAGGATATATATTGTATTTGATGAATATGAATTTATATATATACATTTATATGTATGGATGAATATCGACGAGTTGTATGGCTTGAGACAATACCGAGTAGGGGACGCCCTATTAGCCTGAGTGAGCCAAGGGAGGGCCGCTCCAACCGGGTGTTAGTAGTAATGTGAAGAGTCAGGAGAGTGATGGACTCACATTCCCTAATCACTTATTGTGACTGTAGTCGATCGGTCACTATGCATATAGTAAATGAGTAAATTAAAAACTATGATAGGGCTGAGCATTAGAAAAAAAATGGACTTCCAGTGCATGTGTAGTATGATATTTATGCATAAACAAAAATTATGATTTTATCTCAAAATTTTGATATTTTTCTGTAGCTTATACAGCTGAACATAAATCCTATTTTCTCATCATATTTTATTTATGTTAAATCTACTGCGAACCTTTGTTCTCACTATTATTGTGGTGTTATATTCAAATAAAAAGAAATAAGATGCAACACAAAATGACGATACTGATGGAGATCTAGATGTCAGCACCACCTCCTCACCCTTTGTATTTCAAGGGTGAAGTGCTGTATAAAGACTCTTAATTATGTACTGAAATGTTGTATTGTATAATTATAATATGTATGAGGTTTGTAATAAATATGTGTATATATATATATATATATATATATATATATATATATATATATATATATATATATATATATATTGTGTTTATACATATGGCGTATTTAACATGCGTATCGTAAAAAAAAACCTGGACGTTACAGTATTTGCATTAGACAAGTTTAGATCTTATTTATTATAATTTAAAGTTGTAGTTTTTTCATATTCTGCTACACTTAAATATCTTCTTTTTAAGAAAAATGCTAAAGCGAATTTGATAATATGGATACTGTTGTTACAAGAATTTGATTTAAAAATTTGAGATAAGAAAGAATCTAAAAATGTTGTGGCTGATCACTTGTCTAAGCTGATAGTTGAACCGAATGACAATAACTTGCCTATCGGAGACTCATTTTCAGATAAGCAACTCATGTCTATTTCTCAATTATCTTGGTTTGTTGACATTACTAATTATCTTGTCACATGTCAAATGCCTACACATTAGTGTAACAAAGATCGGGTAAATTTTTTAGCGAAAATAAATAAATTCTTTGGGAAGATCCATACGTGTTTAAGTATTGTCCTTATCAAATCATTCGGAGATGTGTTCCTGAGAGCGAGCAATATAGTATTATTTCTTTTTTTCATGATCATACTTGTGAAGGTCATTTTAGTGTTAAAAAAATTACTGCAAAAGTCTTGCAATGTGACTTTTACTAGCCATCACTGTTCAAATATGCCTATTTGTATTGTAGTTCTTGTGAGCATTGTCAAAAATTGTGCAGTATCTCACAGAGGAATATGATGCCTTTAACTCCCATTCTTATTGTTGAGATATTTGATGTTTGGATAGTTGATTTCATGGGTCATTTTCCTAATTTTTTGGGTAATTTATACATCTTTGATGCTGTAGATTATGTGTCAAAATGGGTAGAGGCTCTTGCATGTAAAAAAAATGATCACAAGATTATGGTAAAATTCTTGAAAGAAAATATTTTTTCGAGATTTGGCACTCCACGGGCTATCATTAGTGATGGAAAAAATATTTTTGTAATAAACATTTTGAGCAGTTAATGAGAAAATATGGCATAACCCACAAAGTTGTTACCCTATACCACCCTCAGACTAGTGGTCAAGTTGAGATTTCAAATAGGAAAATTAAAAATATTTTGAAAAAAAGATTAACCCAAGTAGGAAAGATTGATTTTTGAAACTTTCTAATGCTTTATGGGCTTATCGTACTACTTTTAAAACCTCTATTGGAATGTCTCCTTACCGAATTGTGTATGGCAAAGCCTGTCATTTACCTATTGAGTTAGAACATAAAGCTTATTAGGCTATCAAACAATTTAACTTTACTCTTGACAAAGCAGGTTCCCACCGGAAGGTTCAACTCAATGAACTGAAAGAAATAAGGAATGAGGCATATGAAAATGCAAAATTGTATAAGGATCGAATGAAAGTTTTTCATAACAAAAATATTTTAAGAAAATCATTTAATGCTAATCAAAAATTCCTTCTATATAACTCTCGTTTGCATTTATTTCCAAGAAAACTACGTTCTCGGTGGTCGGGTCCATTCATTGTTCGTACTGTTTATCCACATGGTGTAATAGAAATTGAAAATCCCAAAAATTGTTATGTGTTTAAAGTCAATGGCCAAAAATTGAAATCATTTTTGGCATTGCACAACTCAGAGGTAGAGGATACACTTCTGTGTGATCTTGTTTACTAATATTGATTTGCTTTCTTTGTCAAAAGTTGCTATGTACGCTATTTAGATGAGATTTTTTTTATTTAGTTTGCATTAATTTGTTTCCTCATTAATATCTTCTTTTGAATTGCTATTGTTTTCTTAGTTTTTTTGCTTTTGATCTTTCTTCTAAAAAAATTTGAATTGAGAATGGAAGACATACTTTCAAATTTGAAAAATCATTTTCCTTCTCTTCCACCTAATGCATTGATGAAAATTTATAAAGTACAAGCTAAAAGATTGAGTTTAATGATGAACATGGGAATACCTGCTGATATCTGTTGGCTAATTGAAACTAAGGTACGATTAGCAGGTAAGTCTGCAAATGGTTCCATTTCTTACATGCCTGGTATAAGAAAAAGCAATTTTGCTAAAAAAACGTAGAGATGAAAGAATGGGTGTCTGCTACAAATATAGACATGAAACTTGCAACACACGTTGCCGTTCTTTGGGATGAGTTCATGTAAATCGAGAAGATAAAATAAAATTCATTAAGGATGGCTTGAGTAAGGAGTCATTAGACAATGACTTTCGTCCAATGTCTCTTGAAACGCATCATAGTGGATATATGGATATCGGGATTGTTAGTTTATGGCCCCATTTTAAAAAGAACAGAAATAATACAGTCTTGAAAATTTGCCGTTAAAAGATCCTATTTGTCAATTTATAAGAAAATTGGATGGGAAGCATATCCTCAACCCATAAAGGGCATTTAAGCCGTTACTAAATGTAAAACCAGAGGAAGATGTGAGCCACAATCATAACTACTATATGTATGCACGTGTGCCTTCATTTTTGAATTTTTCATTTTTAATTTATCTGTCATCCACTGACCTACTAACATGGCTATTGTAATTATGCCGTCGTCTTATTCACATAGCTACTATAAGTATGTCATAATTTGAGTTCTATAAATGAACACATTATTATCTTTACTTTCATACTCAAAGTTAAGGTGAGTGCAAATATGGAGGGAATCGCCTTCCATCAATTTTGAAATATTTGTATCTTTTGTGGTTCCAATCCTGAAAAAAATGGAGAGTATGTGAAAGCAACACAAAATTTGGGTATTATATTGGTCAAGAGAAAAATTCATTTAGTCTATGGTGAAGGTATCCGTAGGTTAATGGTATATGTGTTTGCAACTGCACATGTAGGAGGATGCCAAGTCCTTGATATTATTCCTACAGCTCTAAGTGTATCAAACATCATTGGAGAAACAATTGGAGAAGAATTTAGGGTAGCCTCTATGCATGAGCACATTGTTAGAATGATGAGCAATGCTAATACTTTCATTGTTTTACCAGGTGATTTTGGTACTCTAGAGGAAATTTTTTAAATAGTCTCCTAGGTACAACTGAATATCCACCACAAACCTATAAGTCTATTGAATGTTAACCATTTCTTTGATGGTTTGTTGTCTTTTCTTGATCAAGCTGTAGAACAAAGGTTTATCTCACACTTAGCATGATAGATTCTCATCTCAACTTCAAATACTAATGAGTTGATTGATGCATTACAAACATATATTTCTGTTCCTGATCTAGCTATAGCTCAAATAGATTGGGTAATAGACAACCACAGAAAGCGCAAATTGGACTTGGATCTTCATTTGTAACACATTTTATTTGATTAAATAAATTTTAATTTTCTGTTTAATTTATTGCAAGTTCATCTTTTCTTAGATCTCCTTCCAGGTAATATTTCTTTCAATTTTTGTTGTTTGTTTTGTGTTTGTTCTTCATAAAAACAATTGTGGGTGCCTAGTCTCCTATCTTTGTATAGGTTCTAGCACCTAGATTTCAAAAAATAAAACTAAGTGATGTTTTGGAATTAGACAAAACTAACACTAATGATGAAAATGGTTTAAAATGCTTGTAACATTTGGAAAATAGACGAATTTTGAGTGCTATGTGCAAACTTACACTCTATTATGACTTATATTTTACTTAAGAATCCTAATATCATGAGCACATAATCTTTTTATATTTAACTAATTGTTATTTAGAAAAAGTTTATGTGATTCAAATATGACTAGTGATCTCATAAAATTCTAGAACTTGTTTGATTGTCACTTGAGGCAAAATTCTAGACTACTCTCCATTTAAAAAATAAAGTAGGCATTGTTGGAATCGTTTGAACCTTTTAGACCAACATATACATTATGCCATATCTAGTAACCCATGTTGAACCTATATTTATCTTTTCTTATACACCTATATTATTATCTAATTTTTAAGTAAAAATATTTCTAACCCTTTCACTCACAGAAATGATAATTTGAAAACCTATGGTTTAGGAGTGGATGGAAGGAGTAAAAAAAAGAAGAAAATTTTTTTTCCAAATAAATTAGTTTGGGGTGTTTACATTTATATATATATATATATATATATATATATATATATATAGTATGAGCAAATAACATAAGGATGAAAATAAAGTTGGAGATAGAATTTACATGATAACATCAAAAGTATTTAGGAAAACTTAAATGATCATTTATGTTGTCGAGTGAATTAAGTTTTCATTAATATATTTTTATCCACCTTCAACCTATATCACACATTACAAGTCTAATGAAAGTCCTAATGATTTTAAATGTTATGATTAGTCTATATTAGCTGAGAGTGACATGAAAAATAAGTTTATGGAGTTTTAAATGCAAAAATCTAGAGATTTGTTTTAAATATTTTATTACATAAATTTATTTGAATACAAAAGTCTAATGTCATAAAATTATCACACACACATTTGGGATTCAATATTAAACTATACGTTGCATTTGAATTGAAGTTCTACATAACCTTAAAATTGTGATATTTTCTTTAGTTACACATTTTAAATCCTTAAGAAATGCTTAGTAAGTCAAAAACAACTCATCATTCACTCATCTTTTTAATTTTGAAGTTTGTGTGTTTTGCTTGAGGACAAGCAAAAGATTAAGTTTGGGGGAATTTGATGAGTGAGTTTTATACTCATAAATTGAATATTTTCATCTTATCTTTTTGTCTTAATTAAGTATTTATTTTCCTTATTTGTCTTTAGTTTGTATATTTTTTATATATGAAGAGAAGAATAGAAAATGGATTTAATTGGAAGAATCAAAGTTAAATTGTGATTCTTTGAAAATGATGTCTATAAATTAAGCAGACAAAATAAATTCATTGAGAATAACTGAGTAACGAACATTATCTTTTTAACTCCTGAAACGTATCCTAATGGATATATGCATTAATTCAATGTTGATTTATAACTAAATTTATAAAAGAATTGAAACATAAAGATTTAAAGTAGAACACCCAATGTTAAAAATCTGTTTGTTGTTTGCTTTTCAACTTGATCTTACTACAGTATTTTGACCGTATCTCAGAAAATACGTATATATTATGTATAAAATTTGGTAGATAAATAGCTGGCACAATTTCATACAACTTTTATATTTTATGTGATCAGCAAATTCAGATATCCAAAGGGTCAAAATTGGATTAGAAAAGAACATGTTTACTGTTACAACTCAGTCCAACCTTACTTAAGTATTTAGGCCCTATGTTAGAAAATACATATTCAATGGATACAAAATTTGGTAGGTGAATTGAATATACAATTGTTTACAATGTTCATATTCAAATGGTTAAAAAATTCAGACATTAAAAGGGTCAAAATTGGGCTAGAAAATAACATGTTTGCTGTTGTAGTCCAGCCTAACCTTGCTCTAATGTTTTGACCATAAATCATCAAATACGTGGCCAATTTTTCTCCATCTTATATCGATGGAAAGATAATGAAAATATCTACAACTTTTATGTTGATAGGATTAACAAATTCGGTAGATCTAAAGGAGATATCTCATAATGACTTTCGATACACATAATACAACACAACTTGTCAATTTTATTGCAATTTGCTACCCACCATCTTTGTCACCTACTCCCCTTGTTTTGTCTATAAATAGAGACATCTTGTGAGTTAGAGAAAGAGGAGAAATGTTGAAGAGAGAGTTTGAAAAAAATTTGTTGGAATTCTAAGTGTTTGTAATATATTTTTTTTAGACATTTTGTATCTTTACTTTCTTTCAAAAATTTTATCATACTTCTTCATATTTTATTTTGTTTTTTTACCTTGACTATAAAGAACTAATCTCCTAATATTAAGGTGAAAGAGTGAAACTCCTGATATGAAAATAATAATTTATCTAACTTTTAATTTCAATGTTTATATTTGATGTTGTATTTATCTTCCTTTTTTTGTTATTTTCTTTATTAGAGGATGGCTTTGTCACCTTTTTATTATTTATTTTCTATCTCTTTGTTATTATTTTCTTTCTTAGAGGATAGCTTTATTGCTCATCTGTTGTTATTTTCTTTGTTAATTTTCTTGTTATTTTTCCTTTTGAGGGGACGGCTATACTGCCTCTCTGTTTTTTTTTTGTTATTTACTTTCTTAGATGATGGTTTTGTTGTCCTGCTTGTTGCCCCTTTGTTATTTATTTTCTTGTTATTTTATTATTTTAGAAGATATTTTTGTTACCTCTGTGTTATTTATTTTCTTATTATTTTATTTTTTAATAGGTAGTTTTACCGCATACTTTACATTATTATTATTGATTTTGTTACCTATCTATTATTATATTTTTCTTCCTTTTACATATTTTATTTTAAATTTTATAAAGTGCGAATTTTGATACATTGTAGACAATTTTTGACACAATAAATATTTGAATCATTCTTAATTTATTGTAGACAATATAATGATTGGCATAGTGTATACTTGAATCTATTTTATAATAGTTATTTATTATTAGTAATACAATAAAAAAAAGGCAAATATATTTTATCTGTAAATCAAAGTGAGTTTAATGTAAAAATCTTTTAAATAGAATTTTATTTATATAAAAATTCTATTTGAATAATAAAAGAGTTAAAATTTATTTTTATTTGATATACTTAGAGTGGATCCCCTAATCTTAACATGATTTTTTATTTTGAATATATTTTTATTTAATTTCAGTATTTTAATTCTTTACATACTCTATTTAGTACTTTTCTCATAAAATAAACATTCTAACAATTAAATTAGAAATATTTATTTTGTATTTGAATTAAATTTTTTCTCAATTAACAATTTGTATAAAATCGATCTTATATACTATTAAATTTATACTTCAATAAATTAGTATGTTTATAAATTTTAATTAAAATTACAACAGAAACCTACGCTTATTCCAACGCCATGCAAGGGATTGAAATTCCAGTCGTAAGAATTTAGGGAGACCCATTTTTGGGTAAAAGAGAGTTAGGTGCATTGGTGGGCTGATTGGGAACAATAGCGTCCATTTCTATATATATATACTGCACTTTGGGATAGGAATTTTTGGGTGAAGAGAGTTTAATGACCCATGCATTCAATTAACCAAATTGAACTTAAAAGAGTTAGGCCCCTAATATAATTACTATGGATCCATAAGTGAAAAAATATCCATATAGAATTAGGCCCTCCGTTCCCCAAAGTGGGCTTGGAAATAAAATATTGAAGTCATCCCTTTGAAGATGTCCCATTGGGCCTAGATCCAATTATAGGTGTCTGATGAAGCAGAGTGTCCAGTTGCCTTGGGAGATCACATGACACTTGTTTTTGTAAGGTAGTAGCAGAGTCAATGTCCAAAAAAAAAAAAAAAGGTAGTAGCAAACTAATGAAGAAGGAAATCTCAGTGTACCACATTCCTTCACTTGAGCAGAATAGAAATATTTTGACAAAAGCCATCTCAAGTTCAAGGTTTTCTTCTTGAAGACATAAACTCAGTTTTGAAATCTTAAATCCTCAAAACTATAAGTTTACAAGGAATGTTTAGTGTATAATTTATTACTGATGAATAAACTATGGTTAATTTACAAAACTGTAGTTAGAAAATTATAGTTTGTTATGGTTAGTTTTTACACATTCAGTTTTGGAACTTGTGTATAAACACTGAAGTATGCAGCCTATTCAGCTTATGAACATTATGATTCTCATCTCCATTGTTTTCTTTCACTCCTCTATAGTTTTCTGGTATGGTTATCTTCTTTTATCATTCTCTATCTTGGGCTTCAACTTCCAAAAGGGGGCCCAAACCCAGTATAATGATGAGCTGTCCACTGCCCTTTCAGCTCTTTCGTCTCTATCCTTGTTCTGCTCGTCTCATCAACCCTTGAGGTGATGAAGATTGACATTGTCCTACAACCGCTTTGTGAAGACGATTTTTTTGCTTTTCTTTTTTCGGGTTTTCAAAGTATCCTAACTTGCTGTTAGAACTCTGAGACTAATCTCTTTCAATCTTATTGTGACGAATATGCTCTTAAGATAATTTTGAACAAAAAATCAACCGTATTAACAATGTTTAGAATTATTTTACTACGTGCGTTTAGAAGCAAATTTATTAAAATTTTCATTAAATATTTATTAAAGATTGAATTCAATTAATTTTTTTGTTTAATCTTTTTTTGTAATATCAAATTATATAATAATTAAATTTCATTATTTACATTTCACTTTATAATTCAATTAATTTCTTATTTTACAAAATTAATAATATACTTTTTTAATGTTGTATCGACCAAGTAGCGATAGAATCAATAAAATTTTCCTGTCATCACCAAGTAAAATCATCTTAATTTATAGTGAAATTCTATCATCAATTTTGGTGGTATTAAACAAACTATAGAGAAATTTATATTTAAAAAAATGCATTCCACTTTAAATTATATTATTAACTGAATTCTTAATCTTTGTGTGTTAGAAACACACTCGAATTTATTGAAGTTCTTATTCCTTTAAACACTATAAGAAAATTAGAATATAGTAACAATTTATTACTAGCAGAGTATTAAAACTTCTATTAAATATATAATATCCTAACAGGTTTGTCAGTGCTAGGATAAATTTTGAAAAGAATTTAATATTTAACAGAAATATTCATAACTGCAATATTAAGAATATTCCAGCAGGCTTACCACAAAGATTATTGCAAAAATGGATTATCCACAACCACATTCTCCCTTTCTATTGATTTATCACTTCCTATCTCATACTGTAATATTATGGTCCTCAATCCATAATCAAAGTTGAAGTCTTACCAATCTTGTGTAGTTATCCCAAACTTGAGCAGGGTTGAGAGTAATATGCACACTTAGAATCTAAACGAACAAAAGAAAAAGGACAATTACTGTCCACCTTATTTTTGGAAACAAACAAACTGATTAACAATCCAAAGTTAAATTATTGAAAATATCGATCCAAACGAAAGGAACTTAGAAGACAAAAAAAAAGGTTAACTTATTTACGTCATGAATGTTGTCAGAAATGGTTCATATATAGCATAGAGTACACGAAACCTTCTTTGTTTGGCTCTCATTTTCATCGCCAGATTAATTAAATAATGGTATTTAGAAGCCGTAGGGAATCATGTATACGTAAGTAACAAGGGTAGCTTTTATTTTGGATGAGATTTTTAACGAGTTAATTATAAATCCTATTTATTACACAATAATTGTTGAATGTTGAATAATATTTTTTATGCTATTAATATACCATAAAATAAAATTTATTAAATAGAATATTATTTCTTTAATTAATCTTTTAATCAATTATACATGAAACATTTAATATATATTATGAATAAAATCTTATTCTATATTTAATAATAATTGTATAATAAATAGAGTTTATGATGAATATGGATTACATCATTACTCTTCTTCTTCTTCTTCTTCTTTTTTGGGGTACAATACATCATTACTCTTTTAATTTACATAAGGATTTCACTTCATTTCAAGCTTCAATATTCACACAAATAAATACATTAATTAAAACATCCCCAACCTCTATTTACACCTAATTACAAGATTAAAACCCAAAAATTGAAAAAATGTAACAAATTGCCTTTTTTTTACAGCAACAAAACCTTGGATCTCTGCACAGCCCTACCGCCATTAATCTCAGTTATCCTCAGGAATACTCTCTAACACTGGGCTCCATGGCCTATGATGATGAGTTTGATGTTCCTTGGCGTTCATTAACCGAAAAAGAACTTGTTCTGCAGAAACTTTCCCTTGCTTCTCCTTCTGCTGCTTCTGCTTCTGCTTCTCCATCTCTCCCAACAAAACTTCAAGTTCCCTCTTAGTAATTCTTATCTTAACCTTCCCAGAAGTTCTCAGGTCACCCAGATGCTTCTCCTTATTCAAGCTCATCAACTCATGATGATCCTCATCAAACACCTTCTTCTTCCTATTCTTAGACGTCACCAAAGAACCCCAGTCATCACCGCCCCACTCCATTGACAACACCGGTTTGCAACAGTTTCCCATATATCTATATGTCTGGATATATAGCTTGAGCTTCCTTGAAGTACAAAGATAAGTGCTTAATTTCTTAAGTGCTTATGTAAGTAAGTTTGAATAAGCTTGTGAATAAAGATGGAAATGAGATAAGGGATTTTGTGAGGTGGAGAGTTTTAGATATATATATATATAGATAGGTGTTGGGGAAAATTGACCGTTTTGGAAGAAATGGGATTTGTTGACCAAAATATGATCCTATTTGCCGTCTGAGACCATGTGAGACTAACATTAAAAGAAAAAAAATAAAAAAATTGTTTAATTGATTAGGTCTTTGGATTTGAAGGTGTGCGACCTAGAGGAGGGAAGGGGCATCTTTGAGGGAATCAATAGTGAGTGTGTGAACTTGGATATGACCATGGAATCTTTGACTTGGAAATTGGAATATATTTGCTAATTGGTATGCCTTCCCGTGTCGGCTTAGCATTAATTCATTAATTGCTTGCTTTAATCTTTAAAATTTGGGTAATTATTAATAAATTACAATATATTTCAATCATAAAATAAATTTGGTTATTGAAAGACTATGTCAATTTTGACATTTCACGAATAAAATTTGAGAATACTCCTGATCATAAGATAAAAAAATATTAAGAATTTAAATTAATAAAAAAATTAGTCTTCAAAGATTAAATTTATATTCATATATTTAGGAATTAATTGAATTAAATTTAAGAGATTGATATAGTTAATTGATGTAAGTATTCTTTAAATGATTAATTTAATACAAAACATGTATTTCAAGGATTAAAATAGTAGTTTATTGCTAAAAATAATGTATGAGATATTAATTTATAGAATTATGATTAAATTAAAACTTTTGAAATCTTATGAATTCATAAAAATTAACAGTTAAATTATTTACTATTCTTTTTTTTCCATGACAAGTCTAACTAACGATTGAAATTGTGCAAAAAGAGAAATTGATCTCTTTTATTTATTAAAACAAATTGATTAACTAGTTAATAAATTTGATTAATTTGGAAGAATGATCTTTCTAATTTTGAAACACTGAAGAGAAGGAGAGTTCAATTGTGTATGAGACTCTTGTTTTGCTTGTTGAAGTGAGTCTCATTTCGTTATCATACAATTAAGAACGTTGGGATCAAACCCACAGAAATACCATTATTCCCTAATTTGGAAGCCCATAGGAAAACACTATATTGAGATTCAACTATGCTGAATTGCTGATGCATACACATAAAATTAAAAGCTTATATGTATAAGATGCAAAATTTCTTTAATTGCAATAAAGAGCAATACATGCTACTTTTAATTAACATAGTGGTGTTTAACAATTTTTGGAAATCATCAGTAACTTGTAGATATAAACATTATTTTGTTCCAGTGAACACGGGAATTTTAATATTTCATAAATATGAAAATCCATATATAAAATATTTGAGCATGAGATGAAAAAAAATTGAATTTTTTTATATTATTTAGATAATATATTATATATAAATTTTAAATTTTTCATATTTATTATATTCAAACATCTTAAAAATAGAGTTTCTAATGTTTGGAAAACTAAAATTCTTCTATGCCAAACACCACGTTAGAAAAAATTACACATTTCCATCATAAACTTTGCATCCAATTGCAATTTCTCCTACAATCTATTAATTTTTGTAATTGACATTTTAATATATCTACCTCATTACACTTTATCCCTTATCATCTAAATTAAACATTAATTTTAAAGGTATCAAAATATAATTTCCAAAAGAAGAACAAAATGGGGTATTAAGTAAACAAAAAGATATTTTGGTAATTTTACATAATCATTGTTAAAGTTAACATCTAATTTTAGATATATAGTAGGGACAAAGTGCGATGTTAGAGGGTCAATTGCAAAAATCATATAATTAGAGGAGAAATTGCAATTAGAAGTAAAATCAAGTGAAAAAAATGCAATTTCTTCAAAACCGGAGATGGTTTAATGGTAGAGGTGAATTTGTATGAGATGTGTAGTCAAGTGCACCGTAACATATTTCAACCTTAGCTATGCCTTGGGGCTACACTCTAGGAATTCTTTGATAATCTTAGTCTCAAGGGAAATGGTCTATCTTTTATCATATCAAAATATAAATTAGTTTATGTGTGAACAATTTGATCACAACACCAAAAAAAAAAAAAAAAACAAAGAAGGTCATCTAACCTTGATATCTTGGATATCACGTGTTATCTAAGATATTTTTATTTGGTAGCGTGTTATCCAACGTGCTTAGTATCATCCAAGATATTAAGAGTCATAAAATAAGACAATTTTGAGCAATAACTCATACTATCCAAAAACTATGATGATCTCACATCACACCATTTTTTAATTTTGTAAACATTTATTGATTATATCATTTTTAAGACAACTTTCAGTTTTCATACTTAATATGATAATCTTAATTATCATGGGATCTTATATTATAATATCTCATGCCATAATATCTAAGATCCCAAAGAATCTGAAATGACAATGCAGCATATGCTTCCTTAGCAGACAGAACAACCACATACATGTTTCTCCATGCTGGCTACATCTAGTTAGCTGTAGATCACTTAGGTCGGTTGGTAGTTGAACGCATGCAATCTAACAGTAAAGAACAGTATTTGAAGCTACCTAGAAAGATGATTTCATTAACAAGCTAAGTTAAAAATAATAATAAATTATTCGCATCATTTTTTTAAATCATGAATTGCATGAGGTACCGATAGGGGTTTACTTTATTTGTTCTTATTTTACATATTATTATGCCTTCAAATATACCAACAATGTAGAAAGAAAGGAGAAAAAGAAACAGACATTTATAAGAAAGAATCATCAAAGTTGGTCAAATCAATCGAAAATATCAGATTTTGATCATAAAACCACAAATTTAATCCTTGTTTTCCCTAGATCTGGAAAGTGATCCTGTTGGCTCTTAGGTGATATATATACATCAATTCTCTTTTTCTTTTCTTTTGAATTTTTAATTCTCGAACACCATAATTACTTTTGTAGTATGACATTTCTTCTATGAGCAGTACTGTCAATTAATTGACTTTACGGATTTTTTTCCCTTTCTTGTTAGTGTGTTAAATATAATGGTAGATAATTTTTTAAAACTTTTTAAAAGTTTCATAAAAAGGGGATTATTCGTGCTTAAATTTTTTGCACTTATTATTAAAAAATTTGACAGATAGTGATTGTGCCTAAAAGTTACCTAAAATTACTCAATTGTCTCACTATTAAACCATGCTGAATTATTGATTATATATAGTGTAAAAGAAATTTATTGGACTCATTTAAAATCATTTAAGCCTCAATGCTTGATTAGACTCTCAATCTCTAGCAAGCATACTTAATGCTTGAAGAATTTCTTTCTGAAATTTCAAAAGGAAAGAACTCAGTGCCTTTTGTCTTGAAAGTCACTAACTAATTGACTTCTCTTTTATTAAGTAATAAGAGAAATATCTATTTTATTTGCTCGCTCAGTTTCTAATTGACATAAAACTGTGTTCTTGGCCACCTCTAGAATACTTTAGATGTAGTTTGATATAAGGGTATTTTAATTTTTTAATTTAATAACTTATCTATAAAAAAATTAAGTAAAATATATAATAAATATTATACACATAATATAATATAATATTTCATTTTTCATATTTATTATGTCCAAAACATTGTATAAAAAAATTCAAGTGCTTATTAAAAATTTCATTTATCAAATATCACTTTAAAAAAATTCTGATAAATGGAATTTTGATAAATAATATTTTCAACTTTAAAAATTAAAATAAATAGTCTTTTGGGAATTCCATTGCTATATTTTACTTGTACAATTCCTAGATTAAAATTTTGGGCCAAAAAAAAAATCCTAAATATTAAACTTACATTTTACAGAACTTGAATAAACTTCCACGATACCATTTCTGTTCAATTTCCTCTTAAGAACGTTGTTTTCATGACCAATTAACTTTGTAGTACTAGTTGGCATGAAATCATTGTCATAAAAGACTTGGGATTTTCAGGATTCTTTTCATATTTACATAACATTTTTTTTACTGCAACTTTTGTACCAAAATAATCAATATTAGTATTATTTGCCAAAATATATATTAAAATTTATAGGGGAAAGTGTATTTTATCACCCTAATGTATTGGTGCAATTGTAATCTCTTCCTTTTTTTTTTTAAATTGCAGCAATTTCTCCCCTAACGTTTATTTTTTTTGTAATGTCCCCCCATACTCTATTTTGACCAGAAAAATGAATTTTTGGGGCTGAGAAATGACAAAACTGTCCCTTAAATTTTTTTAATAAAAAATAACTATTTTTATTATAACACCAAAAAATTCTTTTCTTTTAAAACATTAATTTCTTTTTTTAATAAAGAAAAAAAAAACAATTCCCCTTTTCTTTTTTCAATATTTGCCATGACCAACAAGCCCTTTATTCAGAGAATCAATCAATGTGCCACTGCCGAAAAAAGAGAAGTCACCACCGTGCTCGTCTTCATCCAAGTTCCTCTACCCCATCTGTTTGCTTGGCATGCCTTCTCTCATGTGCTCCAATAATTGTCGACTTGAATATAAGAAACACAACTTCCCTTAAAGTTGTAGACATATGCAATGTTGGACCCACCCCTCCATCACGCAGCAAGTGCTCTGATGGAATGACCCCCTACACTCCAACTGCTGTGTGCTTTAATAAGTATGAAAATCTACTGCATGCTTTAAAAGTATGGAAATCTGGTTTATGTGGGGAATTGAAAAGGAGACATTCTAATATTTGATTACAAAGATAGTGAAGTGTGTGCCATGGTTCCTATCTCTGGTGGTTCTCTTTCAATGAAGGAGAACAGTGGCTACTTGTGTTCAGTTTTTTCAGGGAACGATTAGGAGAAACACAATGGCTGTCAGAGCTCAAGGTGGCCGGAGTCAAGGCACGGTGGCCGTCGTCTCTCTTTCCAATGACTGCGATGCTTGTTGGTGGTGGCTTCTCTCTTTCCGGTGGTGGCACGCTGGCGACTGGGTACACACTTTGCCACGAAAGATCTTGGTGATCTGAATTTCTTTCTTGGCTCAGACTAAATACACCTTGGATTTGCTTATTTGCACTCATATGCAAGACTCCAAGCCATGTCCCACACCCCTTGCATCTGGCTCAAAGCTCTTTGCATACGATGGATTTTTTAGGAGGCTTGTGGGTCGTGGCAGATGTTGAAAAAAGAAAAGGGAATTTTTTTTTCTTTTAAAAAAAAAGAAATTAATGTTTTAAAAGAAAATAAATTTTTTGGTGTTATAATAAAAATAGTTATTTTTTTATAAAAAAAATTTAAGGGGTAGTTTTGTCATTTCACAGCTTCAAAAATTCATTTTTCTGGTAAAAATAGAGGGTGGGGGGACATTACAAAAAAAACATATGTTAGGGGGGAAATTGCAGCAATTAAAAGAAAAGGGGGGAGATTACAATTGTACCAATACATTAGAGTGGAAAAATGCACTTTCCCCAAATTTATATTAATTCAATAGCTAATGATAAGTTGTTCATAAATCTTAAATTAATAAAAGTTACTTTATTGCCATTATTAATCTACAGTTTATGGAAAGTTACTTAGTTTCCAATTTTTTTTTTGTTTTTTTTTTTGTGTGTGGCTATGATCGATAAAGTATTAGCGACAATTTTTATGGCAGGAAAATTCTCATATTGCCTTGAAATATTCAAAATTATGTCCATTTGTTAATGGTATGATCTGATCTTACTAATTTTATATTAGTTTTATTCTAGCTAGGAACAATATTTGAGATCAATTTCCATTTTGGAGAGCTTGAAATGGTAAAATTAATGCAATATTGGACGATTATTTCTTTAATTTATATTAATTCTATATATATTTTGGAAACACACTGACATATTCCTGTTGACCACATAAAATATTAATTTATAATTTTATAAAATTTTAGTGTCTCTTTAAATTTAAAACACTAACTTATAATATTATAACTCAAGTAATAAGTAAATTTAAATTCAATAAATAAAAAACTCTCAAGCCTGTAAAAAAATAATTGTAATAAAATATAACCTCAATATATTAAATGAATTAATCATATACTCAAATAGTATAGTCGTGTCAAAATCAAAATTTAAAACATTAAATTTTGTTCTTGAAAACATATACATACCCTTTTTTTATTCCTCTTTTCTTTATGGATATTGTAATCAAAATAGTATTTTGTACGTATATAAATTTCAATTTTTCATAAATGAATATTCAAATTTTCATAAATTTTAAATTATTTTTAATTCATTTGAGTAAAAACAAAACTAAGAAATATTGGTAAATATGTAATTATTTAACTAATGTCTATTCTAAATTTGAATGCTCTTATATAACTTTATGGTCATATAAGATAAAAAATAAATCCAGAATAATTAGTTACATAATGTACGATTCAAATCTATTAATTCTTTTGGGATCACTTTAAAACTAAAAATATTACAAATGAAATAAGTTAATGTGAAAAAATCAATCTTTGAAATTACATTAAAAAAATTATCTTTCAAAAGAGTTCAAAAATATTACTTATAGACTAATACTTTAAAAAAACATATAAATGAACGGAGCTTATATTACTATTACTCACAAATATAATGTTCCAGTCATAAATAAGTTTAAATTCATTCATTGAAGAATTTTTACGATATTAAAAACTTGAACTTATAAAAGACAGTTGTGAAAAAAAAAATTTAATACTCAAAATAATATGGTTTTATATTTAAATATTATAAGAATACTCAGGTCAACCAAAAAAAGAGCTTGAAGTTAATATTGAAGTAGGGTAAGGTGATCATTGCTTGGGTATGGTTTACGTAAGCCAAAGAAGGAGAGAGAGAGAACGTCTCTCTCTTTACACAAATCATTGGTAGCGACCCCTATTGTGGATAAGCATCGCCCACACCCACTCGGTTACCCACAGCCACGATCCTTCCAATGAATAATTAGATCTTAGGAACTTTTTACATCTTTCCGGCGAAGATTTAAGCTTACTTTCCATACGAGATTGAAGCTCTCAAGAAGAACTGGAAAAAAATAAAATAAAGTAAAACAATTATCTCCAAATAAAAGAGCCACAAAAATCAAATTAACCGAAGTTTTCAACTTTCAAGTAACTGCTAACTTGATGACAAAAAGTTAAAATCTGATAAATCATTTAAGGTTTTGAGGAAGTAACTCATATTCTCTCAAGAATTTTTTGTTTTTGTTTTGACAAGTAGAATATCACTATTCATACATAAAGACAGGTACTAAGGAGCAAACAGAAGATAACGGTAAAATAAATAAATCGTACAATTTCTAAAAATAAAAGATACAAAAAAATCTAATACTATGATTAAAAAATATAGAAGCAACACACCTTTCAAACCCTTGTCTATCAAATGAAACATCTCAACATTCAAAAATACAACTATTATAACATACGAAAAAAGAAAAAAAGAAAAAGAGATGTATCATTAGGAGGCAGTACACCTCCCAACCTTCTTTAAAGATTAACTCTCTTCAATTCTTCTACTTGTTGCAAGCACCATGTTGTAGATTTGGTCTTCTTCCACTCAGATCTAAGCTCAAAATTATAAATTTGAACTCAAATCTATAGATTTAGACGAAAAAGATGTAAAAATTGAAAACTCTTAACATCTTCTAAAGAGAAAGAAGGAAATACTTCCTTATGGAAGGAAAAAAACTCCTAATGAAAGGAATGGGCTTTTCTATAAAAAAAAAGAGAGTAAATGAAACAAAAAAAAGAAGAGGAAGAAAGGGGGTTGCCATGGCAACCCCCTCCTATGCGGCAAATATTTGTAGAGGGAGGGGCTAGGTTTTCTTCTCTCATGTTGCTCCTTTATATGAAGGATAGATCACTTTCTGCTACTTCTCTCAATAATTAAAGTTGTCTTTTTTCACAGTGCGTTCCAACATAGGATTTGGATGAGCTTGCTTTTGGACACCAACACAGCATAAAAACAAAGCGCCAACCTATTATTCACCACACAGCCCTTGAGCATTGCTATCAATAAGTTTTACTCTCGTCAAGAAGAGCCTTTCACTCTTCAAGGAAGAGCCTTTCACTCTTCAAGGAAGAGCCTTTTTCTTGATATAAGGTCAAGCCGTTGTTATGTGTCTACATTCATCTGTTAAATAGGAGATGAGAGCTTACTCTTTAAGGAAGAGCCTTTTTCTTGATCTAAGATCAATCTGTTTGTTATGTGTCTACCTTCGTCTGTTAAATAGGAGATGAGAGCTTACTCTTCAAGGAAAAGCCTTTTGCTTGATCTAAGATCAAGCTGAATCTTTTGTGCCTTCGTGCAACTATTAAACAAGGGAGGAAAGTTTCTTACTCTTCAAGATTCGATTAACAGAGGGATGATGTCTATGTAATATAATAGTGTAGAAGAGATAAGAAGCAAAGAAATGAGAGCATAATTGGAAGATGAAGAAGAGAAAGGAAGAAGGTTAGAAGGAGATATAGTCCAACTAGAAGTTGAAGACACTAATACTTTCCAACTAGCAAAATGTAGTATGGTAGGAAAACTAATAGTGGACAAACATCTCAATCGGAAAAGAGTGAAGACAATGATCATAAAAGGTTGGGAGAATCCATAGGGACTAAAAATAGTATATGTAGGCACCAACATGTTCCTGTTTAACTTTGAAGATGAAAGCACAGTGAAGAAAATAAGGGAGGAGGCCCCTTGGAACATAATGGGTCACCTACTGAATCTAAACTACTGGGTGCCTAATGTAGCTCTTCAAGATATGGAGTTTAATCATGCCCCATGCTGGGTTCAAATTCATGGATTTCCTTTTGAGAGCTTAAATGCAAGGAATGAGATGAAGATAAGAAAGGAAGTTCTAGAGGTAGAAGATCCTATAATCAATAATAAATTGATGAGGCATTTCCTAAGGGTGAAGGTCAGAATGGATATTAGAGACTTTTTTACTACAGCCTTTTAGGTCCCCAGGAAGGATTTGCCAAAGACATGGGTGAGGCTGAGATATGAGAAGCTTTAAGAGTTATGCTATAGATGTGGAAAACTAAGACATGAGCAAAAAAATTGCAAGATGAGAAGTGAAACCAGAAGAGCAGAGGAAGATATTGGAAGGAAAGAAGGAAAAACCAGTAAAACGTGGAGGAGAATCAGCTAAGAAATTAACAGCAAAGGCCAAGAATATTTTGAGAATTACCACAAGAGGATGAGGAAAGAGAGGAAGAAAATGAGAACTAGAGCTGAGAGATAGTGGAAATTGAGCTGGCTAAAGCTATTAAAAATACCCTACTACTAAAGAGAGGCAAAGAAGATGATGCATAAATTATTGATGATGAAAAAAATATACAAACACTGGAAATGAATAAGGAAGGATGGGTGTAAAAGGGGAGCAAAAAAAAAGAAAAAAAAATAGAAGACAGAAGTGAGGCAACAATTTACATGAACATTCATATGGCTGAGAAGG
The DNA here is from genome assembly GCA_037074535.1 of Gleditsia sinensis. NCBI lineage: Eukaryota > Viridiplantae > Streptophyta > Magnoliopsida > Fabales > Fabaceae > Gleditsia > Gleditsia sinensis. Next base: position 8,073,922 of record CM073463.1, read on the forward strand.
CAGGCCTTACCATGCCCCACTTCTTGCCATGACGACAATAAGTTAAAATTGTCGAGGGGTAGGGGTTGCCTTAACAATTTGAGAAATGAGAGACTTGTGTCTCATCTATAAACCCTCAATATTTTTCTTGTGGAAACAAAATCTAAGGAGAAAAAGATATATAAATTGATAAGAAAGCTGAGATTTGATAGGATGGAGATTGTGAATCCAGTAGGAAGATTAGGAGGCTTATGTTTGATGTGGAGGAAGGAAGTGGTGGTGGAAGTGCTAGACAAATGCCACAATTACATCCTTGCCAAGGTGAACTATACAAAGGAAAAGTAAGTTACCTTAAATACCTATGTATATGGGAATCCATATCACAACAGTAGAAGGAAACTTTGGCACAGAATTGCGAAGCTTAATCCAGGTAACAATATCCTTTAGAATTGTATTGGTGACTTTAATGAAATGTTTTATCCTTTTGAAGAACAAGGAGGGAAACCTCCCAGTAGAAATAATATAAATTGCTTTAAATATTTTATTTATGATAATAACCTTGCTAATACACCAATTAAAGGATGTAAATTTACATGGTGCAATATGAAAGAAAAAGGTGAGAAAAGAGAAAGAATAGATAAACATTTAGCTAATGATATGTGGAATAGCATTTTTTGTAAAGCTATGGTGCTAGCCTTACCAATTGTGGGTTCATATCACATCCCTCTCCTTTTGAAGCTAAAACCAAAAAATCAAAAAAGAAAGAATTTTCAAGTTTGAAGCCTACTAGGTAGAGGAAAAGGACTATGAGGATGTGATAGAACAAAGGTGGAGTGGAAGCCTCTATCCCAGTAATCTAGAAGGGATAAACCAGAGAATGAAAGCCATAATCGAGAAGCTTGAGGAGTGGAAGAGGAAGAAAGTTAGAAGGGTTGATGTATAAATAAGGAAGATGAAACTAGAGCTAGCCAAGCTGCAGGGGAAAGAGCATAGTGCAAGAACAATGCAGGAAAATAAAAAAGTACAAAGAAAGATAGCTAAGCTATGGAAGCAGGAGGAACTTTACTAGGCACAAAGAGAAAGAGTAAAATGGCTTAGTTTTGGGGATAGCAATAATAAATTTTTTCACCAGACAACGCTTTAAAGGAGAAGGAGAAATCACATTCCAAGAATTAGAGACAAAAATGGAGATTGGTATGAGGAGGAAAATGTTAAGAAAGTGTTTCAAGAATTTTACCATATTCTGTTCATCACTAGCAATCCAAAGAACTTACCTAACCTGGAGCAGACTATTCCCCACATAATCACCCAAGAGATAAATGAACATCTAATGAAGGAAATTTCAGATGATGAGATAGAGAGAGTTGTTTTTAGTTTGGGAGCTATGAAGGCTTCAGGTCCAGATGGCTTAAATGGTGTTTTCTTCCAAAAATCATGGAATGTTTTAAATGAAGAGGTTGGGATGGTAATTAAGAAGTTCTTGGAAGATGGCATGGATTTTCCTCCATGATGTGCTCAAAGCCTTTGGGTATCATAAAAAATGGATTCAATTGATCATGGCTTATGTCATGACGGTAACCTATAGAGTTAAAGTAAATGGAGTACTAAAACCTACTATAGTTTCTTAGAAGGGCTAGAGACAAGGGGATCCACTCTCACCTTACCTCTTTATCCTTGCAACGAAGGTCTTACAGGAAAATATCTTTGGCTACTAGAAACAAGGAGATAAAAGGAATCAAATTGGCAAGGAACACACTGGAGTTATCACATTTATTTTTTACAGATGATGCCATCCTCTTTGTTAATGCATTCGAACAAGAAACTAGGTGAATTTGGCATATTCTTGAGGTGTATTCTCAAGCATCAGGGCAAAAGATTAACAGTGAAAAATCAGGTATAATTTTTAGTAAATTAACTCCATACCATGTCAAGGAGGAAGTTCAAGAGGCTTTGAATATGCCCATTTAGGAAAACCTAAGAAAATACTTAGGCTTACTGGCAATATGGGGCAAGTCCAAGAGACAAGCTATGAAATGGGTGCTTGAAAGGGTAACAAAGAAAGTAACAAGCTGGAATAATAAGTTCTTATCACAAGGGGGAAGGAAGTGCTAATAAAATTAGTGTTACAAGTCATCCCATCATATGCCATGTCCCTAATCCTATCTCCAAAAAAAATTTGTGCTAAATTGTGTTCTCAAGTTACAAAATTTTGGTGGAGCAACTCAAAAAAAGAAAATGGATACACTAGATTAATTGGGAGAGATTTACTCTAAAGAAGAAGGAAGGGGGTATGGGATTCAAGGATTTTAGAAGCATGAATTTAGCATTATTAGCTAAGCAAGCTTGGAGATTATTGATGGAACCTAATGCTTTATGGGCTCAGATCCTCAAACAAAAATATTTCCCTAAGTCTAACTTCTTACGAACTAAAAGATGCAAATGTAATTCTTGGGTGTGGCTTAGCATATTGGAGGGTAGAGATTTGCTCTTAAAAATTTGTAGGTAAAGAGTGGGAAATGAAGAAAAAAATAATATTTGGAAAGATAAATAGATTGGAATTGGACAACTGCTGGATAATTTAACAGGGAGTAGCCTTGAGAAAGTATCTTCTCTCATAAAACAACCAGAAAATGAGTGGAATAATGAAGTGCTAAGAGAGATGATGCCTAACCATATGTTGAGGGAGGTTCTTGCAGTTCCTATACCTCAAGGTAACCCTGAAGACAATCTAGTGTGGCCTTCAAATAATGATGGGGAATACAAGGTTAAAAGTGGCTATGAAGTTGCTAGGAAAACAATTTCTAAAAAAATAGGTGTAAGGCTCCCTCTTCCAACGAGGTGAACTCTAAGCTATGGAAGATTATTTGGGACTCCTATGTGCCTCCCAAGGTTAAGACTTTTATATGGAAAGCCTTGAATAATGCCCTTTCAACCATGGATAACCTGGTGAAGAGGAAATTGGAGCATGACCCTTTATGCCCCATCTGTGATAAAGAACCAAAAACAATAAAACACATTTTCCTTGAATGTGATTGGGTGAGACCTACATGGTTTGGAATGGAACTACAATGTGTGATCAGTAACCAAGGTTGTTTGAGACTGCATGAGTGATTGTGGGATATGACAAATCAATACAAGCTTAAAGGCATAAATGTTACAGAAGTAAGCTCAAAAGTGTTCTCCCATATGTGGTATATATTGAAGGAAAGGAATGAATACATCTATAAAGGTCAACAGATAAATCCTTATAGAGTAATTAGGAAAGCACAGCTACTACGCTCAATCTTAATCACCACACAAAATCAAAGGATGCATCTGAATTAGCAGACAAGACATATCCAATATACAGGTACAAACACAGGTAGAGAATATAGTATAAAAATAAGTGCACGGGTAGGAATGAGCAAGGGAAATGGAGAGCACCTCAGATGGGATGGATCAAGATAAACACAAATGCAACTTTCACATCTTTAAGCGTTGAAAACCATATTTTATTGGTTGTGAGAAATGAAGAAGCTAGACTACTCATGTGAACATGGGCTCTCTCCCCCTAAAGGCTAAAGCAAAAGCTCTAGAGGAGGCCATTATTATGGCTAACAATCTGCAAATCAAGAAAGTAATATTTGAATCAGATTGCAAAAACCTAATAGAGGCGTGTAATCATAAATCATATTTGTGGCTCATTAATCATGTGATTACTGTAATTGAAGAACTTGAAAAGTGTGATATGGAGTACCATTTTGAATGGGTTTCAAAGAAGTGTAATGTTGTGGCTCACACAATAGCAAAGATGAATAAGAAAGGGATCCTTGATGGTAGGTGGACGTATCATCCTCCAAAACCTTTGAAGAAACCACTATAGGAAGATGCCCCAGAGTTGGAGATTGGGTAGTGTGATAGATCTGAGCAGCTTCTGATGAGCTTGGTTTTTCTGGAGTGTGTTGCTTCGTATAGGTGTATGCTGCTTCTCCTAGTAGAGCTAGATCAGTACTGTGTTATGATCTTTTTATCTTTATGGCGAGGGCCTTTGGGCTGTTTTGCTGTGTTTGTGGCCTTGGCCTATGCCATGTCCAATAAAAAAAAGACAGTTGCTGAATAAAAGTCACTAACTAGTTATGCAAGTAAGACATATTCTATCTCCTCTAGAGTGTGAGGTTCAATTTTGGAGGTGACAACAATGAAGAAGGTATCATACTCATTCTGGAGTCCATCAAAAATAGTATCTATATGATCTACCTTCAAAACTGGTTCACCAACCGAGGCCAAAGATTCAGCACTCTTCTTGATCTTGAGAAGAAACTCAGCCATTGACAGATTAAATTTCTTTGTGCTTCTAAGTTGAGTTTTGAATTGGTTGATTTTGGCTTTTGTTTGTGAAGTGAAATAAACCTCAAGCTGCTCCCACACACTTGGTATGTATTAATGTAAATAGGTTTATTTGTAAGGATATTTTAGTCTAAGTTTATGTGTAAGGGTATTTTAGTCTTTAGTCTTTTTCTTTTGTTTTTCATTTCCCTTATATTGCTTTTTCTTTCTTAGAAATCTGATGTATTGTATTTTTCTTTCTCCCCTTTGCAATAAACCCTAGCCTCCTTCTTCTTCTTCATCTCCATTCTCTTCTTTGCACAATTTTGTATTTGTTCTTTGTATTGTTTACATGGTATCAGAGGATGGTTTGTGGAAGGTAGTTTAAATCCATCCACAGCTTTCGCGGATCCAAGTGATAATATTGATCGATCGCACTATTTAAGAGCCTCGTTGCATCGCTTCAAATCGGTATTATTCTTCTCTGATCTTGGTAACCTCTGGATTCTCTGTTCGAATTACAACTTTTGGGACTATCTGATAGTTTGGGGTATTTGGAAGTTTGGGCGTTTTTGCAATGGCTGGTAATAGAGATGATTCACTTTAATCCATTAGTGTGAGATTAGATGGAAAAAATTACTTATATTGGAGTTATGTAATGAAGAATTTTTTGAAAGGAAAAAAGATGTGGGGTTATGTTTCTGGAACTGTGAATAAACCCACAGATGACAAAGAGACAGATTATGCCATGAAGTTAGAAAATTGGGATGTAGACAATTCAAAGATTATCACTTGAATAAATAATTCTGTTGAACACTCAATAGGTACCCAATTGGCAAAGTATGAAATAGCTAAGGAGGTTTGGCAACACTTAGCAAAACTGTATACTCAGTCTAATTTTGCAAAACAATACCAGTTAGAATATGATATTCGAGCACTTGAGCAGAAAGATATGAGCATTCAAGAGTTCTATGCAGCAATGACAGATCTTTGGGATCAATTGGCTCTTACAGAATTCGCAGAGCTACGTGCTTGTGCACCATATATTGCTCGCAGAGAAGAACAACGATTGGTTCAGTTCTTGATGGCTCTTCGTGATAATTTTGAGGGGCTTCGTGGTTCTATTCTGTATCGTAGCCCTCTCCCTTCAGTAGATTCAGTGGTCAGTGAGCTTTTGGCTGATGAGATACGTCTTAAGTCCCAAGCTGGAAAAGGAATTCTCCCAGCACCCAGCTTGTCTGTTTTGGCAGTTCCTTCTCGAGATCCTACCCATTATGAGAATAAATCTTACACAAAGGTTGGAATTGATGACTGCAGCTTCTACAAGCAAAAGGGCCACTGGAAGGCTCAGTGTCCTAAGTTGTTAAATAGAGCACCGCAACAACACCAACAGAGACCTCACTTCAAACCTCCTCATTTTGGCAATCAATTTCAACCACGACCATATCGTCCTCTACAGTTCAACACTGCAGCAGTTGTTCCTCCATCTGATTTTGGAGCCTCATCCACCAATTCTGCACTTGCAGCTCTTTCTGAGCAACTTCAAAAGCTTCTTGTTGCTCAGCCACATGCTATGTCTGCCTCTTCTGCGATAGGTCAGCCACCCCCTACTTCTTCAGGTATATCTTCTTCCATATGGGTCTTGGACTCTGGAGCATCTCACCACATGTCCCCCGATTCAAAACTATTTGTTTCTCTGTGTCCTGTATCATCTGTATCTGTCATAACTGCTGATGGTACGCCTATGTTATTAGCAGGAGTAGGTTCAGTTGTCATTCCTTATTTGTCTTTATCTAATGTTTATCATATTCCCAATCTTACAATGAATCTTGTATCTGTTAGCCAATTGTGTGATTCTAGTTACTCAGTATATTTTTCTCCTACCTCTTGTCATGTGCAGGATCCTCAGTCTCACAACCTGATTGGGACAGGCCGTAGGCAGGGGGGATTATATGTTTTGGACGAGCTGAGAATACCAGTAGTTGCAGCTCCTAGTGTTGACTTGTCTTCTTTTCGTTTGTGTCCTTCGTCTTCTGACTTTTATTTATGGCATTCTCGTCTTGGTCATGTTTTAGCTTCCCGTTTAAGATTCTTAGCTTCTACAGGAACTCTAGGAAATTTGCAAGCTCATGATATTTCAGATTGTAGTGGTTGTAAACTTGCAAAATTTTCTGCTTTGCCTTTTAATCGAAGTACTTCTGACTCTTGTTCACCTTTTGATTTAGTTCATTCTGATGTGTGGAGACCTTCCCCCATTGCTACAAAGGGAGGGTCTCAATATTATGTCTCTTTCATTGATGATCACACTCGATTTTGTTGGATTTACCTTATGAAACGTCGTTCTAAATTTTTTGACATTTATAACAAATTTCGAGCTCTTGTAAGAACACAACATTCAGCTGTTATAAAGTGTTTTAGATGTGATTAGGGTGGTGAATATACTTCTAATAAATTCTGTGATTTACTTGCCTTAGATGGAACTGCTTATCAAACTTCTTATATAGATACTCCTGAGCAAAATGGTGTTGCTGAAAGAAAACATAGACACATTGTTGAAATAGCTCGTTCTCTTTTGCTGTCATCTTCTGTTCCTAGTGAGTTTTGGGGAGAAGCAGTTCTTACTGCGATCAACTTAATCAATAAGATTCCTTCTTCCATCACTTCAGGTTTGTCACCTTTTGAAAAACTATATGGAAATGCTCCTGACTATACTTCCTTGAGAGTTTTTGGCTCTACTTGTTTTATTCTTCTTCCTAGTGTAGAGCGTACAAAATTGTCACCTCGTTCTGCCATGTGTGTGTTTCTTAGATATGGTGAGAGTCAAAAAGGATATCGTTGTTTTGATCCAAGTTTGCAAAAGTTATATGTATCTTGTCATGTTTTATTTCTTGAGCATATACCCTTCTTCTCTATTCCTACTACTTCTCACAATTTGACCAAATCTGATCTCATTTTTATTGATCCTTTCTTTGACCATACAGAAAATGTTTCTCCCCAAGTTCCTCTCACTACAGGTTCTAACCCCTCATTCACTCCCATAGTTCCTTTTCCTCTTCATTATTCTCGCAGGGTTTGCACTATTAGTTCTGGAGATACTGGTACCTCTCAATCTGATATTTCTAGTAGTAGTCCTCTTCCTGCAGCTACCCAAGCTCCTCTTGAGACTGTGGATCCTCCTCCTCACTATCCTCAGCACATGCGTAAGTCTACTCACCTACCAGATTTTTCTTATTCTTGTTATTCCACATCTTTTACTTCTTTTTTAGCATCTATTCATCATCTCTCTGAACCCTTATCCTATAAAGAGGCAGCTCTTGACCCCCTTTGGCAGAAAGCTATGGATGAAGAACTTCATGCTCTCCACAAGACAGATACTTGGGATTTGGTACCTTAATCGCCTGGTAAAAGTCCAATTGGTTCTCGTTGGATTTATAAAATCAAGACAAAATCTGATGGGTCTGTTGAGCGTTACAAAGCTAGATTGGTTGCCAAAGGGTTTTCTCAGCAGTATGGTATGGATTATGAGGAGACTTTTGCTCTTGTTGCAAAGATGACTACTGTTCGTACTCTTATTGCAGTTGCATCTATTCGTCAGTGGCCTATATCTCAAATGGATGTTAAAAATGCCTTCTTGAATGGTGATTTGCATGAAGAAGTCTACATGGTTCCCCTTCCAGGTGTATCTCATAATCATGGAGACGTTTGCAAACTTAAGAAAGCTTTGTATGGTTTTAAACAGGCACCACGTGCATAGTTTGAGAAGTTCTCTGCTGTTATCACCTCTCTTGGGTTTTCCTCCAATGATCATGACTCGGCTCTCTTTGTGAAATGTACCACTACAGGTCGTATTTTGTTTTCTTTATATGTCGATGATATGATTATTACTCGTGATGATCTTGATGGGATTGCATTGCTAAAGTCAAAATTAGCCCATCAGTTTGAAATGAAAGATTTGGGTTCTCTACGATACTTTCTGGGTATTGAAGTTGTTTTTTCTCCAAAAGGTTATCTTCTCTCTCAGTCTAAGTACACTGCTGAAATTCTTGAGCGTGCTCGTCTTACTAATACTCGAACCGTCGATACTCCTTCTGAGGTTAATGTTCACTATTCTTTTTCTGATGGTACTCCTTTACAAGATCCTACCTTGTATCTAACAATTGTTGATAGTTTGGTATACCTCACTATTACTCGACCCGACATTGCATATGTTGTTCATATTGTTAGTCAGTTTGTTGCTGCTCCTACTACAGTTCATTGGACAACTGTTCTTTGTATTTTGCGGTATCTTCAAGGTACTATCTTTCAAAGTCTCTTACTCCCATCCACCTCTTCCTTGGAGTTGTGTGCATACTCTGATGCTGATCATGGTCGTGATCCCACAGATCGCAAGTCTGTTACTGGTTTCTGTGTCTTTTTAGGCGATTCTCTTATTTCTTAGAAGAGCAAGAAACAATATGTTGTTTCTCAATCTTCTACTGAAGTAGAGTATCGTGCTATGGCTTCTACTACTAAAGAGATTGTTTGGCTACGTTGGCTACTTGCTGATATGGGAGTTTGTCTTTCTCATCCCACTCTTATGTATTGTGACAACCAGAGTGCTATACAAATTGCTCACAATTCCGTGTTTCATGAACGCACCAAACACATTGAGATCGATTTTCACTTTACTCGTCACCATCTCCAGCTTGGCACCATCACTTTGCTTTTTGTTTCTTCTTCCTTGCAGATTGCGGATTTTTTTTACTAAATCACATTCTATTTCTAGATTTCGCTTTCTAGTTGGCAAACTCTCGATACTTCTTGCAGCCGCATCGTGAGTTTGAGGAGGGTATTAATGTAAATAGGTTTATTTGTAAGGATATTTTAGTCTAAGTTTATGTGTAAGGATATTTTAGTTTTTAGTCTTTTTCTTTTGTTTTTCATTTCCCTTATATTGCTCTTTCTTTCTTAGAAATCTGATGTATTGTATTTTGCTTTCTCCCCTTTGCAATAAACCCTAGCCTCCTCCTTCTTCTTTATCTCCATTCTCTTCTTTGCACAATTTTCTATTTATTCTTTGTATTGTTTATAGTATGAACTCTCACACTACCATTCTTGCTAATGCTAACTAATTTTCACTCATGGAGGAAAGAGGCCAAGACATTAACAACTGGTCCTGATGCTCCCAGTTTGGAAACTGATCACCAAACCTTCCTCAAGTCTCTTCATTTTCGGAAAGAAATTCCAGTGGTACTGCCTTGGATCCTGCAACATAGTTTTGAAGCTTTTATCCCTTTATCACTGTAAGACCTTGTTTCCATGGCAAGAAATTTTTGTCAACCAACTTGATTGAAACTGAACATGAAAATGATTGAGGAACAATTTTTGCGTTGAGAGAGCAGCGATTTTACATTATTGACTAAAAAAATTTTACTTTGATTTTGACTCTTAAATATTTTTGCACAAAAAAAAATGATGACACCCCACTTACGGGCTAATTAGTAGCAGCCGCCACTACTATAAAAAGGACTACAAGGGAGAAGAAATGTAGAGTAGGCTGTAACAGTAAGTCAAATTTCAAATTCTTATCCCAATCTATATAATCTATGTATTATGTACCTTTCTGCTTAGTCATCCTATTCAAACAGAATTTTTTTGGTAAACTATTCAAAAAAAATATTTACTTAAAATTAAATTATTATCAACAGTCTCAATATGTATAAATTTAATGTTTTATTTTAAATTAAATCATTTTTTTTAATTAAAATTCTTATCATTAATAATTATGAATGGTGGTAAGATGAACAAAAAATAAAAAAAATAAAAGAACAAATATAAATATAAAATATCGTGTTGCCATGCTGCCATTAGATTGTTTGTGTTTTTCTTGAAATAATTAATTAAAAATATAAAATAAAATAATAATAAAAAACTTAAAATCTACAAAAAAGCGTTTGTTGATTGTTTTATATTTTTATTTTTAGAAACTATTTTTTAAATTTTAAAAAAATTTTAAAATACTAAAAAGATGTTTTTAAATTTTTTTTAGTATTGTAATATATGTATAGGTATTATTTTCATAATTATTTTAAATTATATATTCAATATTTTACTGTTTATATAATTATAAAATAATAAAAATAAAATAAAAATGAAATTATATAATTAAAAAATAATAAAAATATAAATATAAATCAAACGTATTTTTTAAAATATAAAAATTTTAAAATAAAAAATATTTTCAAAAAATAAAAAAAATTTCACAAAACAAATACCCTTACTTAAAAATTCAACAAACCTTCTATAGTACATGTATTTATTAATGTGACGACTGAATATTTGTCACGTTAACACTTGATGTTGGTGTAACGACAGAATACTAATTAAACTCAATTTTAAAAATTAAGACTAAAATTTAATAACTGTCAAAATTTGATAAAATTAATTTTTTTTTGTAAAACTACATAAATTAGCAAAATAATTAAAAAATACATATCATAAAATATCATGTTACAATGAAATCAAATTGTATTTTTTTAGTAGGAATCGAAATATGCATATTTTAAATTACTGTGTTTAAAATTATGTATTATTTACAAGTGTTTTAAATTTTTAACTTTTTTTTATTAAGGATAAGATATTGATATATAACTTAAAAAATTGACAGTTAAGACAACTTAGTCTAATCTTGTAAATCACATGATATTTATCTGGTTGACTCTTTTAAGTATGTGCATATTTTTGGTTTAACAATAAATTTAATACTCCTAATAGTAGTGTTTAGTATCAGGAACTTTTAAGATTTCTGAAGAAGTGAGGCAGAAAAAAAAATTTCACGTTTTTTATTAAATATAAAAATTCATTCACAGAAATATTTTATTTTTGAGAATAAAAAATGATGAATATTTCCATTTTTTTATTCCTACCTATAAGGGTAGGAATAATTTTTTTTTATGAGAATTAAAATTTTTTTTATATAAAATAATCAAATTGCCTTTAAATTTAATTTCTAAATTTTAAATTTTAATCCTTAACTCCTAAATCTTAAATTCTAAATTTAATCTCGAAATCCTAAATTTTAAACTCTAAATTTTAACTCTTAAACTCTAAACATTAAATCTCACCTTTAAATCTTAAATTTTAAATTCTAACTCATAAATCTTAAATCATAAGCTAAAGCTCTAAACCCTAAAATTTAAACTTAATCTCTAAATCTTAAATTCTAACTTTTAAATCTTAAATCCTAAACTTAACTCCTAAATTTTAAACCTTAAACTCTAAATCCTAAACCTTCAAACTTAAAACATAACCTCTAAACTTTAAACTCTAACTTCTAAATTCTAAATACTAACCTCTAAATCATAATCCTTAAATCCTAAACCTTAACTCCTAAATTATAAACTCTAACTTCTAAATCTTAAACCCTGATCCCTAAATTTTAAATTAAAAATCTTATTTCCTTTTTTTTAATCAAGAAAAAATTTTATTTTTTTATTATCCTATTTATCATTCTTTTTATTTTGAAAATTTCTCTTTAAGAATATTTTTAAAAAAGTAGTTATATTCTCAAAAATATTTTAAGTGAATTAAACATAAAAATAAAAATTTAATAGTAATACAATAAATTATTTTTAGAGAAGTAAAGTGATAAACAAATATATTTTTTAATTTTTTTATATTTTATTTTTAAAAATCTCATTCTTAAAAATATAATTTTTTTAAAATAAAATATTCAATGAATCAAACGCCTCCTATAAAAGAGATGGTGTAAGTTTGAGTGATAAAAAAAAAAAAATTCTCACTTTTTCTAAAATGTAGAAAAAAGATGGTACAGTTTTTTTTTCTCCTAGCACAAGTAGTTAAATCACATCATAACTACCTTTTTTTTAATATATATATATATATACGCGCCCGCGCGCCCACGTTTTTTATTTAATAAGAAATCTTATACTCTTCTACAAGAGATAGGGTGCGTAAGAATAACAGAAATTCTACTTTTCTCATTTATCGTTGATAAAAATAAAAGATGGTATGGTTCTTTATTTTTTTTCCCTCCTAAGTATCTTTACACTCTATGTAACTAATTTAATTCGAAGTATTAAAATTACTTATTTAAAAGTTTTTTTTTGTTTTTGCAGATTACTTTATAAATGATGGACCCAAATGAACTATATTTTAATTTTTTAAATAATGAACTATGTTAAAATTATTCCTTTCCCATCCTGCAGCGCGCCATCATCGCGTATTGTGCGGAGCCTACCATGAATTCTATAGAAATTGAAGCGGTAATATATACTCTGTCAACTTGTTCATTGGCTAATCTAATCAAAGCTTCTTCGTTCTTACCACCAAGATTGAAATTTTATACGACGAATAATTCTTTCCACACAAAACAAGTTTTAAAATTACAGGCTACATTTTAAATAAATAAAAAAATGTGTTAATTAAATAACTTCCAACTTCAGGTTTTAGTACTCACAATTATCTAGCTGCAGGTTCTTCTTTCCGACTTCAACAATTTCCTCATGGTTTTAATCAACCAAGCTCTGCTTCTGCCGCTGGTTTTAGACCTCAACAACTTCCTATGACAGCAAAGGTCGCAACTTCTTCAACTGTGTATGACCAGAATTGGTACCTAGTCCTGGCGCTATCAACCACCAGAATTGGAAAATTTGATGAATAAAGAAGAGTATAACGGTAATGAGAAGGTATTCATGGGTGATGGCTCAGTTTTGTTAATCAAGAATGTTGGTCATTCTTAAATTCTGTCAACCAATCATTCTTTATTGTCTTTAAATAACATGTTACATGTGCAACATATCACCAATGACATCTTTTAATGGATTCAAATACTACATTATCTTTCTTGATGCATTCTTTAAGTTTACTTTTGGTTGTATTTTTTAAAGAACAAGTCAAGGCACTGTCAATATTCATTAGTTTCGAAACTATGGTTGAACTTCAACCAGGATGTAAGAATCAACAATTTCAATCTCATGGTGGTAGAGGGTTCAAAGCAATCTCTTCTTTCTTGGTGCAATGGTATTCACCACAGGCTTAGTTTCCCTTATACATCAGCTCAAAATGGTTCAGCTGAGTGTAAGTATCGCCATATTACAGAGAACGGGCTCACTATGTTAGCTTAAGCTTCCATGCCTTTATTGGGATGAAGCTTTCAGATGTCTACACGGTTAACAGGTTGCCTACACCTGGTTTGGGTAATTCCTCTCCATTTGAGACTTTATTCAAACAAAATCTTAATTATATGTCACTAAGGCATTTGATTGTTGCTACTATCCCTATTTGAGGCCCTGTCTTGCTCACAAGTTTCACCTTAAGTCCTCGAAGTGCACTATCTCGGGATGTTGTTCTGATTATAATGGGTATAAATGTTTGGATGATTCTGGCCGAGTTTTTGTTTCAAGGCATGTTCTTTTTAATAAGGGATTTTCGTTTAAGCATTTTTCTACAGCTAACCTTTCTCGTTCACTAGTGAAGTCACAATGCTAGTTACAACCTATTATACCTACTGTGCCATGGTCAAGTTCACGTGTTGGTTCTCCTTCTGTGCAAGCATCTGGTTTACATGGTCGTTTTGCAACATCTCCTTCTGTTAATCCCTGTGGTATTTCTTTGAACTCACCTATTTCACACCAATCACCTACGTTATCTGTGCCTAGCAACTCTGCTTCAAGATCTGTTCCAGTCATTCATCCAAATACTAACAGTGGTGCTAGTGATTCTCTTTCTACCCCACAATTCTTGGTTATCTACCTACAACAGAAACTGCTTCTCTTCCTGAGGTCTTACAAAGCCTTTAGTGGTTTGGCACAATGTAAGAGGAATTTCAAGCTCTTCTAAAAAACAACAGATGGAGGTCGTCTTCTTTCTCAAACCAAATACATAAAGGATCGACTTATCTGGCAGGATTACAGCATGCTAAACCAGATGCTTCTCCTATGGTTCCGATCACAAAGTTGATAGTTACTAATGGACACCCATTCCATGATCCTACTTTCTATCACTCTATAGTAGGTGGTCGAGGCCCGAAATTGCTTTTCCTGTGACCAAGCTCCACCAGTTCATGCACCATCCAACTGATGAACATTGGAAAGCCACCAAGAGGTTGTTAAGATACTTGAGCGGAACCACCTCTTATGGTCTTCACTTCACCAAGTCAGCATCACGAAATCCAACTAGTTGGATTTCGTGATGCTGATTGGCCAGTTGACTTGGATGACAGATGCAGCACTTCAGGCTTGTGTGTATATTTAGGAAACAACCTCATTTCTTGGAGCTCCAAGAAGCAATCTATTGTGTTTCGGTCATCAACTGAGGCAGAATATAGGAGCCTAGAAAATTTAGTGATTATGCTGTCTTGGATCAAATCCTTAGCTCATGAGTTGCATTTACCTTAGAGATGGGAGTGACCTGTACTCTCTGTATAGGCAAATGAAGTGAGGAGTTGTGGGTAAAATTTTAGGGTCTCTATGTTCTTGTAACCTGAGCCCATGTAAAATCACTAATGTTTCAAATGTTGAAGGGGCGGTTCAGTGATTGTTCCAGACTAGATCGATGTCTGGTTCGTCGATTTATCGGTCAAACTAGACCGATTCTTAAAACACTGATTCAAAGCTCATGCTATGGGGCGGTTCAGTGATTGTTCCAGACTAGATCGATGTCTGGTTCGTCGATTTATCGGTCAGACCAGACCGATTCTTAAAACACTGATTCAAAGCTCATGCTATGGGGTGGTTCAGTGATTGTTCCAGACTAGATCGATGTCTGGTTCGTCGATTTATCGGTCAGACCAGACCGATTCTTAAAACACTGATTCAAAGCTCATGCTATAGGGCGGTTCAGTGATTGTTCCAGACTAGATCGATGTCTGGTTCGTCGATTTATCGGTCAGACCAGACCGATTCTTAAAACACTGATTCAAAGCTCATGCTATGGGGCGGTTCAGTGATTGTTCCAGACTAGATCGATGTCTGGTTCGTCGATTTATCGGTCAGACCAGACCGATTCTTAAAACACTGATTCAAAGCTCATGCTATGGGGTGGTTCAGTGATTGTTCCAGACTAGATCGATGTCTGGTTCGTCGATTTATCGGTCAAACTAGACCGATTCTTAAAACACTGATTCAAAGCTCATGCTATGGGGCTGCCACAATGGGATTTTTATTGTTCTCAAAATATAATTCATAATTGTATAGAGAAAGAATGCTAATTATATATGAAAAAGAGGGGCCAAATTAAAAAAAATAAAATAAAATAATGACGATCAAATCACAAATTTTTAAAATAGAAACTTAAAAATTCAATAAACCTTTTATTATACATGTATCTAAGTATTTTTCACATTAACACTTGACAAAGATGTATAGTGACAAAATATTAATTAACACCGGAGAATTAATTAAAAACTAAGGCTATAATTTGAGAAACTACACTTTTTTAATAAAACCACATGAACTAACCAAATAATTCAACCAATAAAAAATACATATCATGAAATATTATGTTATAAAGAAATCAAATTGTATTTTCTTAGTGTGAATCGAAATATGTATATTTAAAATTGTGTCATGTATTAATTTTTTTTTTGGTACATCTAAGGGACAAAAGGGCCCAAACAGACAACAACAACAACAACAACTAAGTATTTTCCCACTAAGTGGGGTCGGCTACATGGATCAAACGGCGTCATAGTGGCCTATCATGGATGAGATCAATAGATAAGTTATTAACTATTAAATCATTTTTAATAGTTTCATTTATTGTTTTCTTTGGCCTCCCTCTACCTCTAATTATTGGACTATTCTCCATCTGATCAATTCTTCTTACTAGGGTTTCTGCAGGTCTTCTCCACACATGGCCAAACCACCTTATGCGAGTTTCAACAATCTTCTCCACAATAGGTGCTATCCCAACTTTCTCTCTAACGCACTCATTTCTAATCATATATCTTCTGGTGTGTCCACACATTCATCGTAACATTCTCATCTCTGCAACGTTAAGTTTATCTTCATGTTGTCTTTTAACCGCCCAACATTCCGTACCATACAATATAGCAGGTCTTATAGCCGTATGGTAGAATTTTTCTTTAACTTTGAGCGGCACTTTTTTTTATCACAAATGACACTCGAAACTTTCCTCCATTTCATCCATCCAGCTTGAATCCTGTGGTTTACGTCCTCCTTTACTTCACCGTCATTTTGAATAATGGACCCAAGATATTTAAAACGTGTAACTTGTTTTAATATATAGTCTCCAAGTTTCACGTCGACATTCGTATTAGTTCGTCTCTTACTAAAACTACATTCCATATATTCTGTTTTATTTCTACTTATCCAGAAACCGTGTGTTTCTAAAACTAGTCTCCATGATTCTAACTTCATATTTATTTCCTCTTTCGATTCACCAACTAAGACTATATCATATGCAAAAATCATGCATTGAGGCCCCAACTCTTGTATATGTTCAGTAACTGCGTCCAAAATCAAGTTAAAAAGATACGGACTCAGAGAAGACCCTTGATGTAGTCCAATAGTTGTGGGAAAATCCTTTGTATCCCCATTTTGTGTTCTCACGCAAGTCGTTATCCCGTCGTACATGTCTTTGATTGCTCGAATGTACGCAATACGTACTCCTTTCTTTTCTAAAGCCTTCCATAGGATCTCTCTTAACACTCTGTCATATGCCTTTTCCAGATCAATAAAAACCATGTGCAAATCTTTCCGTCTGCTTTGATACCTTTTCATCAATCTCCGTAGTAAATAAATTGCTTCCATAGTTGACCTTCCTGGCATAAATCCAAACTGGTTCTCTGTAACTTGAGTCTCTTGTCTTAATCTTTGCTCAATGATCTTCTCCCATAACTTCATAGTGTAACTCATGAGTTTAATCCCTCGATAGTTGGAACAATTCTGTATGTCTCCTTTATTTTTATATATAGGAATTAAAGTACTTCTCCTCCATTCATCCAGCATTTTCTTAGATTTCATTATCACATTAAACAACTTAGTGAGCCAACTTATACCCTTCCTTCCTAAACTTTTCCACACCTCAATAGGTATATTATTAGGTCCTACTGCTTTGCCATTTATTTTCCATTCTCTTCAGAGCTTTCTCTACTTCAAATTCTTGGATTCTACGATAAAAAGTATAATTACGGTCTTCTTCTGTAGTATTAAGTCTGTCAGAGTTGTAGGTCAACTCATGCCCTTCGTTAAAAAGTCCTTGAAAGTAACTCCTCCATCGTGCTTGGATATCATGCTCCCTTACCAAAACATTACCCTCTTCATCTTTAATACATTTCACTTGATCTAGGTCCCTTGTCTTTCTTTCCCTACCCTTCGCAAGCTTGTAAATTTTTCTTTCTCCCTCCTTAGTTCCTAAAGATTGATATAATCCCTAAAAAGCTTTAGTTCTTGCTTCACTCACAGCCTTCTTAGCGTCTTTCTTAGCCGCTTTATATTTATCCCAAATTGCCTTATCTTTACATAAGTGCCACTCCTTATAACACTCTCTTTTAAACTTAATCCTATCTTGCACCTCCGCATCCCACCACCAAGATTCTTTACCCTTAGGTCCAACGCCTCTTGATTCTCCAAGTGTCTCTCTTGCTATATTCCTAATCCCTTTGGCCATCTCGTCCCACATATCATTAGCATTTCCTTGGACTTCCCAAAGCCTTTCTTCCTCTACTCTTCTTTGAAAATTCCTTTGTTGCTCATTCTTCAAAGACCACCACATAATTCTAGGAATTGTTTTCTTACTCTTTCTTTCTACTCTTCTCATAACTCGTACGTCCAAAACTAAAACTCTGTGTTGGGTAGCCAAGCTCTCACCGGGTATGACTTTACAATTTGTGTAGAACTTTCTATCTGATTTCCTTACCAAGAAAAAAATCTATTTGAGTACTTGCTCCTCCACTCTTGTATGTGATAAGATGTTCAATCCGCTTTCTAAAGCAAGTATTTGCTATGGTAAAATTATAGGCTAAGGAAAAATCCAAGATAGTTTTACCCTCTTCGTTCGCATCTCCTAATCCAAAACCTCCATGTATACCCTCGTATCCTTTCGATTCCCTCCCTACATGACCATTCAAATCCCCTCCTAGGAAAATCTTCTCTCCTAAAGGTATTTCTTGAATCAAACTTTCTAGATCCTCCCAAAAAGTTCTCTTATGATGCTCCTCTAATCCAACTTGGGGTGCATATACACTAAACACATTAAAAGTGTCTCGCTCAACCACAATCTTTAAAGCTATAATCCTATCTCCTAATCTTTTCACATCTATGACATTGTTTCTCCACTCCTTATCAACTATTATACCTACACCATTACTAGTTCTCGTCTTGCCGGTGTACCAAAGCTTAAAACCTGAAAAATCTAATTCTTTTGCCTTTTCTCCTACCCATTTAGTTTCTTGCAGACACATGATATTGATCCTTCTCCTAATCATGGTATCAACTATTTCTATTGATTTTCCTGTGAGTGTGCCTACATTCCAAGTTCCAAAACAGATTCTACTCTCATGAACTAACTTCTTTGCCACACCCGTTCATTAAAGTATGGGGACCCTTGCCTATTTTTCACTACATTCGGGCGCCGATGCAGCTGCCCTTGCTCTTTTGACACTGCACGCGAGCCATACAGCGCGTTGATTCTTTTGATGAATCTAGGTATTAATTTTCTTCTCAATAAATATGAAGAAAAGAAAATGTACCATCCTCCATTGATTCTTTTGATGAGTCTCTAAAGTAACTTGGATCTACAATCTTGTCCCAAGAATGAATTATTAACTATCCAAACCAAAGCTTAAGAGCCACTCCATACTATCACATGCTTGTAGCCCTCATTCCATGCTATTTTAAGGCTTGTAAACTGCCATGAATTCTGCAACCATTAAGTTACATTTGTCGAAGTTCTATGTGAAGTTGTGAACCCTTTTAACTAGCTACTGTCATTTCATCAGAGAAGCCCAGCACAACTTGCAATGACTGACCTTCCTTTTGCAACTCCATCTTTAGTCAATTTCACCCATCGTTAAACTCAAGTTCTGGAACTGTCATTAAACTCAAGTTTAGCAACAGTTACGAACTGTTATTAAATCATATTTGTCATCTTTTTAAATTTTTTATTTTTTTGAGGTTTTTTTAATATTTCTATAACTGTATCTACAATAATACTAATATCTACAAGAGAACTAATTTAAAAATCAAAAACTATATTTCACAATCAAAACTAATATTTAATTAAAAGTTGATTGAAAATATCACATTACAATTGCATAAAATTTACAGTAAAAATATAAATCAACTCTAAAAGTTTAAAAGTAGGTGTCTACTATGTTGATCACTTAGTATTTGAAAATGATAAAAAAAGATATGTTATTAGTAATAAAATAAATATAATTACAAAAATATTTATTTTTATGATTGAACAAATATGTTATTAATTAAAAAATTACCATTGAACCTAGAGTCTGTACAAATGCCAAGCTAGATGGCACTTAACCATGATAGTAATAGAGAAGAAAAATCAGAGCTTCTTTCATTTGCCGTTGTTACCGTCGCCATTTCTATCTCACATTTTTTCTGGTTCAACTTCATGTTGTTGTCATGCAACCTCCCATTCTTTCATAGTTGTTTTAAGTCAAACCACCTCATTTTGTAACTCAATGCATGAAGGCCTAGATTGCAAACTCCTAATCAAATGATGGTCAAACATCTGGGTCAAGAAATCACCCAATCAAAATACTCGAATTCGACCTGAGTGCCATTGGCTTCTCAAAGCTTTAGCCAATAAATCTCCATTGGAAAATTCTTGGAAAGAAGGTTCTTTACTCTGAATCATTGCAAATTTTCTTGCAAATTTAAAAAAAATAGTAAAAAAATAATTCTAAGAATCTATCCTTACAACAAAATCAGAATTAAAACTTTATTCTCATAAAAGTCAAACACTGATATAAACAACTCTAACTTCATCATTAATGTATGAATTATCAGCTTTTTTATGGATTGCAGCCTATACTTCTCTTCATGTGACTAGACTCCAAGTTCAACTTCATAAAAATTTGAAAGATAATGTAATGTATCTTTAATATAAAACAAACTTCACCCATAGTCTTTACTAATGTGAACTTAACCTTTTTTCATGTAAGACTCCTAAAACTACTGATATGTGACATCGTTTGCCTCTTTCATTTTTGTTTATTCTTTTCAAAAATTTCATAATCAATGATCAAAATATGTTAATAAAATCAATTATAAATTAATATATATTGACAACCAAGTGTAGTTATCTTAGATTTTATCTCGAAGTGGTAGTCTATAAAAGTTGTCCAATGGTCCCTAGAATGCCATCTAGGACGTCAACAATTGTTCTTTGGTGTGAATCCCATAATTTTTTGACTTGTAAAAATTATAACATGCACATCTCCATTTTTTTCCAATTGGTTGAAAAATAATCTTCTTATGCACGTCTTACACTACAAACTTTGCCTGCAAGAGATTATAGAAAAGTTAATAAAGATACAAAGACAAGGCATTGAAAAAAATGAATAACTAATTTGTTATTATCTGTACAGTGTCAATAAATGTATTATTCTTGTATTCAACAGGAACAAACCTCCAATCTTTGTAATTGATGGAAAATAGTTGAAAATTATCTCCAAGTGTACTCAGAAATATACCTACCACCTGAATTTCTAATTGGTTGGTATGTGCCATTAAAATTTACTACAACTCTTTGTCCACGAGGAAGGGCCTAAACATTGTGAATTGTTAATTGTGTGAGCCTTACCTCTCATCTATAAAAAAATTTAATACATAAATGAAAACTAAACAGCTTAGCGACTAGGAGAGTTAGGACACTTATAAACAACATCAACAAACTAATTTTTTCATACCCCTAATGTTAGAGCACGTGAAACACATACTTTACAATCATATATTTTTTATAATATGTATAATACACTCTTTTACAGATATATATATTTTCATATATATATATATATATATATATATATATATATATATATATATATCAAATCTATAAACATTAAAGTACAATAGAAATAGGGATCCTGCCTGTGGCGTTCAAAGCATACTCTAAAGTATAAGTACAATATAAATCAAAATCTATGAGCCATGGAAACAAAGTAGGTTCACCCAGAGATCATGTTGTCTAACTGGTCAACTATCTGAAGGGAAAGGAACAAACTCTATATCCTTATCTGAAAAGCATATAAATATCGTGTAGTGAGTTTGACAACTCAGTGAGCAGATAAAATCTTCTATAACCTCTTAGGTCAACATATGGATGTACTCATACACTCATATATTAAAATTTATCACATTGAAAATTATAGTTCAGAAGTACATCCAGATGGGACTCGCATTTCAAATATTCTCAGTTCAAATTACATTCGAATATCTGTAACCACATATGATACAATATGATCTTTAATCAAACTTGATATGCATTAAAACATTTCACATGAAAACATTAGGAGGATCCTATATTAGAACCACCAAATCAGAGTCCAGGCCCTTCCGTACTTTGGTGTAGGATTTGCCTAAACTCAAAATCCCGATGAGGTTTGTCCTATCGCCATTCAAGAGAACACACAAAGGGACTCTAATATGGGTATTTCTCAAGCACACAGCAAGGGAAGGCAAATCACATCTCATATAGTTGGCATATTGCCCATATAAGAGGCATATCGCTCTCCTTCACATATCATATTCTGTGTGTTGGCCGACATACAAAACTAGCACCACCCCCTGTTGGTTGGGTTATCAAGATGTACTAGGGTTAATATCACCTGCTGTTAGCAAACAGTGTTTCCAATAGGATTCTTCTATAGAAAATACTATATACACATATTCCATATAATCCAGTACAACATTCTCAATATAATATAGACTTTCAGTCTTAGTATAAATTCATCTGTCATAAATCACCCAATCAGGATTTATCACTTATATATGCCCTTTCTCGATGCAATCAAATAGCTTTATAAATAATGCCACATGCATAAATATTCACTTTATCATTTAATGATAAATACATGTGAAATCAAATACACCATGAGTTCATAAATCCATTTTAAAAACTATACTCTTCTTGAATCATATTTCAAATTGTATGTAATTCAGATAATTTTAATGCATTTCAGAATCATATAAAAGTGTAAATATCTCATAAACATAATCAAATACACATTCAAAAATCAAGAAGAGTATAGGGCAAGTCATAGAAAGAATTATCTACTTACAAGGTAAGGGCTCTAGATTAGACAGCCCAAAAATACATTTTTCTAATCTACATTTAACTAAATAGACTTCAAAAATGTGTCTGGTGTGTCCAAAAATCAAGGAAATGACTCCGAAAATTTGGTCATTGTTCATGTCAGCAAAATCACTATTCAACAGTTAAGGTTTATCTAACTCTTGAATCTATCTATGGTGTCAGATTTTCAATTTAAGGTCTATAAGTAAGAGTTTCAGAACTTACATTTTTTTAAGATTTTCTATTTTCGATCTGCGGCAATTCAACGGCTAATTTGAAAAATTGTTCTGTCAAAATCGTAGTATTCTCCGTCCTAAATCCAGTAGTACCCTTAGTTTTGAGATCAAAGACTTGTAGACACCCCAGATCTAGAAAGAAACTATGGAGGTACTATTCACACTATTCATTAAGTTTTGAAGAAGCCTCTCGGTTCGTCTCCCCCTCCCGTTTCCTATTTTCTTTTTATTTATTATTATTTAATAATTAAATATTTAATATTATTTTTTATTCTATATATATTATATAAATACTGTTTTTCATCCTAAAACATCCCAAAAATTTCTAAAAAAGTATATTTTTTCAAAATTTTAGTTGAACTCTTAAATCATGACTTTTCTTGATAAAAATTCTAATAAAACAAATCACAAAATAAATATCTTTATGCATAATAAAAGAAAGAATATTTCTAAAAATTAAACAAAAATTTATTAAAGGCCAATATAATTATTTTAAGCAAAATAATAATTATTTTAAGTAAAAATATATTTACTTCTAGCAAAATATGCATAGTCTAGAAAAAACAATAAAAATATATTTGTTTGTAGCAAAATATTATTATTTAAAAATAAAAATTACGAGATATTACAAACTTATCCTTTTTCTACCCTGTTCCTACTATGCATTCTGATGAGTCTCATCCTCTTCTACAAAAAAGTCATCAACAGATAATCCATGCTTTAATTCCTGAAATGTTGATGGAACATATGATTCAAGCGAATCCATGTCTCTTAGCTATCCACTCTCACAATGTAATAACCCAAACCTTTGAAGGTCAAGTACAAATCATTTGAAAAAAGGAAGTTGAGAACAATGTAAAATTTTAGAGCGTTTCTGACCGTTCTTTTGACCTTTCTTCACTCTTATAAACATAACTCTCTCATATGAAATCTAAATAAAGTGATTCCAATTTTTGTTGAACGATAAGACATATATCTACAACTTTAATGTTGGGAACGTTTGCTAATTCCGTGAATATTATAGTGATAAGAGGCAAACACCGAAGCGTAGTGTGGTCTGGACCTTTGCTCACAATTTTATTCATAACTCCTTTATATGAACTCCAAATTAGGTGATTCAAGTGGCTAATGAAAGCTAAGAGAAAGGGATACAACTTTCATGTTGAACGTTTTGTCAAATTCGGCAAATAACAGGGGCCACTGTAGCCCCGAAGCACGGCTGTGCTCCAGGACACGGCCAGGCCGTGCTTCGGGCTGTTTTCTGCAGCCCCCCTCCCTTCTCCTTCATTTTCTCCTGCGAACTCTCTCTCTCTCTCTCTCTAAGATTTTCTCCACCTTCTCTCTAAGATATCTCACCATCCGGACACCTGATTCGAGCTACCAAGGTACCGTTGGACTCGTGGGAAGGAGAGCTACAAACATCACCGATCAGTTTCGCCAGACAACCGCCAGAAAGTCGCCAGAAAATCGCATGAATAGTAATCTCCAAGGTAAAATTCCGTCCAATCGCATTTTAAGCTTCATTCTTCCGAAATTATTTCCATAGATAGTCTTAGAATTAGTTTATATGCTAGAATATAAGGTTTTTAGGTTTAGGGTTAGTTGGCTGGTGTGAATAGTATTTCCGGCATGAATAGTGACATTTAGAGTGTATCAAATTCTCATGTTGTGTCTATGTTTTCTAGGTTGTTGAGCCACCACGAGGTGAAATTCTCGTTGTTTGACTCCTAGTAAGGTGAGTGGGTTTTTCATACTATAGCGCATGTTTTACGAATTCGGTTTATAACTCTTTCATATGATTTTAACTAGTTGGAATGTATGCTAAATTGTTTTACCGCTTTGAAAACCAATATGTTCCAACCATGTTAGAAATTATAAATTTCAATCCTAGTTGAACCCTAGGTATGCAGGGAAAGCATCTAGACTGCTAATTCTCCATTGAGCTAGATTTATAGAAATGCGAACATAGTCATAGAAATGAACTAAGTTAGCCATGAAATGATTTGATGCATGCGAACATCTATGCGACGTCTACGGACGATATGTTTAAAGGGAAAGTTTATGATGATAAAGGTCTCCATGGAAATCCATGGATGAGACATATTTTAGAATAGAGTTTTATGCATGAAAAGAGCTAGATGGAGAATTATAGCTTTGTTATAATGTTATTGAAATGTTTTACTTTAAACTCTTTGAGTAGCATATTTTCAAATGTTTTCTATTGGAGGGACCCTTTTAGATCACTGTTAGCTAGCCGCTGGTAGTGCTAGCCCTGGTGCACCATGATCATGCGAAGGCTTCGGCCTAGGATATTGTGACGGGCTTATGACTGCCTAAGTCACAGAATTTAGGGTGAACTTATGTCTACGCCTACAGTGATTGCCATACCCTTGTTATGTGCTTAGGGAATTTAGGGTGGACTTATGTCTACGCCTACAGTGATTACCCTCCCATTGCTATGTGCTTGGGAAAGATGATAGATCTGTTAGGAAAGAACTCCAATAGACTAGTGCATTTTTCTTAAAGATTAAATATGTCTAAACAATCTCATTCATCATTGTTATTGCATAAATAACTTTATTTATTACTTACCATGCATAATTGATTTGCTTTACGGTTATTGATTTAAATCATGTTTTATCTTTTGAATATACATTTGAACTGTTTATCTTTTCTTTCAATAAATTATGGTTAAATGCTTAATGTTTTTATTATTATCTTTACACTTTGATTTCAATTATTAAACTCATTGCGAAACACTCGTGCTTGGTTTGCCCTGTTTTAGTTATAGTATGATTTACCCATTCACTGAGATGTGGTCTCACCCCTCTTCTGTTTTTTCCCCACAGATAGTCAAAGAGACTTTGATCCAGCTACAGCTCCGTAGAAGGCTGAATATAGCGTTGGTAAGCCCCAGTTTGGGCAAGACTCTTTTGTACAGTTTGTCTAGTTTAGTTTATGACTAGTGTATCTCCATGAATTTATAGGCAGGATCCTCGCTTCTTGTGTATTTTGATGTGTTGTTTGGAAAATTATTTTATGTTTTACAACGATGTTTGTATTATGAGGCCATGGGCCAAGTTGAATCACGAATGTTGGATTCATGAGATATATATATATATATATATATATATATATATATATATATATATACATATATACAGTATTTTTCTTATATTGGATGTGGCATATGTGGCCAGTTATATTTATTATGTACTCTGGATTGTGTGCTGGATGTTTGTATGTGCTATGCATTAGGCTTGCGGCTAGGGGGAAACCCTTATGCCGTGCCGATCATGTGTTCCATCATTTGGGGCCATGACAGAGTTGTATCAGAGATTTAGGTTTTCCTGTGTTCATGGAGTAACGAATCTTTAGGTAGGACTTTGAGTATGGGTGTGAATCCGGACATGTTTATACTCACGTTGCTGCTAAAGTGGTTCGATAGGATGTTGTATTTTTGTTCAAGTAAGTCAGTTTATAGTATGCTATGTTGGCATGGTTAAGTGACGGATGGGCTAATTCTGTTTTATAGCGAGATGCCACCAAGAACGAGATCAAAGGTTAGGCAACCCGCGGCTCAAGAGCAGATGGCTGAAGAGTCTGCTCAGTCCGCAGTACCCGTGCCTAGAGGCCGAGGTAGAGGTCGTGGCAGAGGTCGACCTAGAGCCAGTGCAAGAGGCAGTGGCAGGGGTGTAAGGGCTACTGAAGCAGCCGAACAAGCTGAGTTGAGCAGTGAGTAAGCTGAGACTCCCAGGGCGGGGGAAATGTCTTCTCACCCCCGAGATGATGTGATAGCCTAGATGCTGGCAACTATGCAGTGTATACAGCGGGCGATAGAAAATCTAGCCGAAAGAAGGGATGGATAAGGTGGAAGGGACCCACAATAGTCCGAAATAGCTACCTCCGTTTCAGAGCCAGCTAGGCCCGTGGAGCGGCATGTGAGACCCGCCGAGAGGGAAGTGGAACTATCTGAGTTCCTAAAGCTGAAACCGCCAACCTTCAAGGGGTTGTTGGCTAGTGAAGATCCCCAAGAGTTTATAGAGGACACTGACAAGATCTGTGAGGTGCTTAAGTGTCTAGAGATCCGATCAGTAGAGTTGACATCCTTCCAGTTGTCTGGTGTAGCGCAGGTATGGTTTAAGACCATGATGTGTGGAAGGGGAGCTACAGCGCCACCTTTGGGATGGCCAGAGTTCAAGGAAGTCTTCATGGAGAGGTTTGTGCCTCAGAGTATCCGAGATGCCAAGTGTCAGGAATTTGTGGAGTTGAAGCAGACTTCCGGTATGTCAGTCACGGAGTATGATTACCGCTTCACACAGCTGTTGCCGTATGCACCGCACACGGTCCCTACTGAAAGGGCCATGATTAAAAAGTTTATCCAGGGGTTGATGCCAGCATTGTTTAAATCAGTGGCACCCCAGATGAAGCAATTCTCCAACTATACAGAGGCTGTGGACTGTGTAAGAATGATGGAGACCAGGCATTTGACCGATGTCGAGAATCCGAAGCTGAGAAAGAGGGATAGGGACGGGAGCTCCAAAGGAGGGCAAAGTTCTCATTCCCAAGGACCACGATTTCAGGGCTAGCAGCGCCCAGCACCACAGAATGTTGGGAACCCCAACCAGAGATCAGATGCGAGTGGTAGGCTAGGTCTTAGCCAAGGGAACACCAGGTATACAGGTCAACCAGGACCAAGAGCCATTCAGCAGAATAGGCCACAATGCCCTATTTGTTGCAACCATCACTTTGGTCAGTGTCGCATGGAGGTGGTTGTTTGCTATCAGTGCAACCAACCTGGACACATGAAGAGGGAGTGTCCCCAGTTGTATGGCTCAAGCCAAGGGCCAACTCGACCGGCTTTACTACCAACCCCAGTGGCAGCTCAGCCTATAAGGACTATACTGGGCCAAGCAAGTAGCAGAGGTACTGGTAGAGGGATGATGGGCCGAGGTCAAAGCCAAGCAGGCCGAGGTCAACTGAGGATTTTTGCTCTTACCAGGCAGGATGCACAGGCTTCAAATGCGATCATGACAGGTACTCTTTCGGTTTGCCTACATGAAGCATATGTTTTGTTTGACCCCGGGTCTACATATTCCTATGTTTCCCCTAGTTTTGCTAAGAGTTTGGGTAAAGATCCGATTAGGATGAATGCCCCTTTCTTTGTAACCACCCCGGTCGGTGATTATTTGTCAGTAGAGCATGTATGCAAGTCATGTAAAGTGTCAATGGGTGATAGGGAGACATCTGCTGATTTGATCATCCTGGACATGATCGACTTTGACGTAATCCTAGAAATGGATTGGTTGGCATCATGCTATGCTACCTTGGATTGCTATGGGAAGGCAATCAAGTTCAACTTTCCAAGTGAAGTTCCTTTCCGGTTCCAGTGTGACCGAAGTAAAGCTCCAAGTAACCTGATTTCAGTCTTGGGTGCTCAGAGGATGTTGGAGAAGGAATGCCAGGGATACTTGGCGTATGTTAGAGATGTGAATAGGAAGGTACCCGATGAAGACAAGATGGCAGTGGTAAGAGAATTCCTAGATGTCTTTCCAGAGGAGTTGCCATGATTACCTCCTAAATGAGAGATAGAGTTTGGTATCGACCTTATTCCAGAAGTTCGACCAATTTCTATACCGCCTTACAGGATGGCACCCACAGAGCTTAAGGAGCTAAAGAGTCAATTGCAAGATTTGTTGGATAAGGGCTTCATCAGGCCAAGCACTTCTCCATGGGGTGCTCCTGTCCTTTTTATGAAGAAGAAAGACGGGTCTTTGCGTCTTTGCATTGACTGTCGGCAACTGAATAAGCTAACGGTGCGCAACAACTACCCTTTACCCAGGATTGATGATCTGTTCGATCAACTTCAAGGAGCGAAATGTTTCTCTAAGATTGATCTGAGGTCAGGGTACCATCAGTTGAAGATCAGGAAGGAGGATATTCCCAAGACAGCTTTTAGGACCTGTTATGGTCATTATGAGTTTTTGGTTATGTCTTTTGGACTAACTAACGTACCAGATGCTTTTATGGACTTGATGAACAGGGTGTTCAAGCCATTCTTGGATCGGTTTGTCATTGTGTTCATTGATGACATCTTGGTTTATTCTAAAGACCATGAGGAGCATGAACAGCACCTACGGGTCATTCTGCAGATCTTAAGGGATCAGCAGTTGTATGCCAAGCTCTCTAAGTGTGAGTTCTGGTTGGACATCGTTATGTTTCTGGGGCATGTAGTCACGAAGGACGGCATTCAAGTAGACCCCGAGAAGGTAGAGGCAGTACAACAGTGGCCTCGCACAGCTAGTGTGATGGAGATCCGAAGTTTCTTAGGTCTAGCAGGGTATTACCGGAGGTTCATCAAGGATTTCTCCAGGATTGCTGCTCCTTTGACTAGATTAACCAGGGAGTTAAGTTTGAGTGGTCAGATGCATGCGAAGAAAGTTTCCAGACCTTGAAGAAGTGTCTAACCACAACCCCAGTTCTAACTATCCCAACAGGCACTGGAGGATACTCAGTGTACTGTGACACCTCAAGGGTGGGCTTGGGTTGTGTGTTAATGCAGAATGGTCATGTTGTAGCCTATGCATCTAGGCAGCTCAAGAAGCACGAACAGAACTATCCTACACATGATCTGGATATGGCGGCAGTGGTCTTTGTCTTGAAGATTTAGAGGCACTATCTCTATGGTGAACCCTGTGAGATTTACACGAACCACAAGAGCCTCAAATATATCTTTCAACAAAGGGATCTTAACTTGAGACAAAGGAGGTGGATGGAGTTGGTGAAGGACTATGACTGCACCATCTTGTACCACCCAAGCAAGGCCAATGTGGTAGCAGATGCTCTGAGTAGAAAGTCAATGGGGAGTCTAGCCCATATCACCCTATTCCGGAGGCCGTTGATAAGGGATATTCATCGGCTAGAAGGTGAGGGAATGCGCTTTGAAGTGAAGGAGCCAGGTGTGTTGTTAGCCCACATGCAACTACACTCTCCGTTAGTTGAGCAGATTAAGGCAGATCAAGACAAGGATGCTAAACTGTGTAAGCTCAAGGATGAAGCTAGGAATAATCAGACTTCTGGATTCAGCGTGGATGTTGAAGGAGTGTTAAGATGTGGGAAGCGCTTGTGTGTACTCGATGTAGATAGCTTGAGGAAGCAGATTTTGGAGGAGGCACATCAATCAGCCTATACTATCCACCCAGGAACAAATAAGATGTACAGTGACCTCAAGGACTTGTATTGGTGGAATGGGATGAAGAAGGATGTAGCAGACTTTGTGGCTCAGTGCTTGGTTTGTCAGCAAGTGAAAACTGAACACCAGAAGCCTGCCGGTTTGCACCAACAGATTGAGATACCGGAGTGAAAGTGGGAAAGGATCACTATGGACATCGTTACAGGGTTACCAATGACCCTTAAGGGTTATGACTCAGTATAGGTGATAGTGGATCGAATGACCAAGTCATCCCACTTCTTACCAGTGAAGACTACCTTTAATGCGGCTCAGTATGCAAGCCTGTATCTGAGTGAGATCGTCAGATAGCATGGAGTCCCTGTATCCATCATATCTGACCGAGGTCCACAGTTTATGGCAAGGTTTTGGAAAGCTTTCCAAGAAGCTTTGGGGATGAGATTGGATCTAAGCACCGCTTTTCATCCCCAAACAGATGGCCAGTCAGAACGCACGATTCAAATTCTGGAGGATATGCTTAGAGCATGTATATTGGATTTTGGTGGCAGTTGGGAAGGATACCTGCCATTAGCTGAGTTTGCATACAATAACAGTTATCAAACCAGTATTCAGATGGCACCTTTTGAAGCTCTTTATGGGAGAAGATGCCGATCTCCCGTCGGATGGTTTGAAATTGGAGAAGCCAAGCTGCTAGGGCCAGACTTGGTGCAAGATGCCATAGAGAAGGTCAAGCTGATAAGGGAACGGCTTTTAACTACACAGAGTCGTCAGAAGGCTTATGTGGACCATAGGCGTCGGGAGTTAGAGTTTTCTCTGGGCGATCACGTGTTCCTCAGAGTTTCACCTATGAAGGGAATCATGCGGTTTGGTAAGAAAGGGAAGTTAAGCCCGAGGTATATTGGACCCTTTGAAGTTCTAGATAGGGTAGGAACAGTGGCATACCGCCTAGCCCTACCACCTAGATTGAGTGAAGTGCATCCAGTCTTCCATGTCTCGATGTTTAGGTTTAGGTTTAGTTGGCCGGTGTGAATAGTGTTTCTGGCATGAATAGTGACGTTTAGAGTGTATCAAATTCTCATGTTGTGTCTATGTTTTCTAGGTTGTTGAGCCACCACGAGGTGAAATTCTCGTTGTTTGACTCCTAGTAAGGTGAGTGGGTTTTTCATACTATAGCACATGTTTTACGAATTCGGTTTATAACTCTTTCATATGATTTTAACTAGTTGTAATGTATGCTAAATTTTTTTACTGTTTTGAAAACCAATATGTTCCAACCATGTTAGAAATTATAAATTTCAATCCTAGTTGAACCCTGGGTATGCAGGGCAAGCATCTAGACTGATAATTCTCCATTGAGCTAGATTTATAGAAATGCGAACTTAGTCATAGAAATGAACTAAGTTAGCCATGAAATGATTTAATACATGCGAACATCTATGCGACGTCTACGGACGATATGTTTAAAGGGAAAGTTTATGATGATAAAGGTCTCAATGGGAATCCATAGATGAGACATATTTTAGAACGGAGTTTTATGCATGAAAAGAGCTAGATGGAGAATTATAGCTTTGTTATAATGTTATTAAAATGTTTTACTTTAAACTCTTTGAGTAGCATATTTTCAAATGTTTTCTATTGGAGGAACCCTTTTAGATCACTGTTAGCTAGCCGCAGGTAGTGCTAGCCCTGGTGCACCATGATCATGTGGAGACTTTGGCCTAGGATATTGTGACGGGCTTATGACCGCCTAAGTCACGGAATTTAGGGTGGACTTATGTCTACGCCTACAGTGATTGCCATACCCTTGCTATGTGCTTGGGAAATTTAGGGTGGACTTATGTCTACGCCTACAGTGATTACCCTCCCATTGCTATGTGCTTGGGAAAGATGATAAATCTGTTAGGAAAGAACTCCAATAGACTAGTGCATTTTTCTTAAAGATTAAATATGTCTAAACAATCTCATTCATCATTGTTATTGCATAAATAACTTTATTTATTACTTACCATGCATAATTGATTTGCTTTACGGTTATTGATTTAAATCATGTTTTATCTTTTGAACATACAATTGAACTGTTCAGCTTTTCTTTCAATAAATTATGGTTAAATGCTTAATATTTTTATTGTTATCTTTACACTTTGATTTCAATTATTAAACTCATTGCGAAACACTCGTGCTTGGTTTGCCCTGTTTTAGTTATAGTATGATTTACCCATTCACTGAGATGTGGTCTCACCCCTCTTCTTTTTCCTCCCCACAGATAGTCAAAGAGACTTTGATCCAGCTACAGCTCCGTAGAAGGCTGAATATAACGTTGGTGAGCCCCAGTTTGGGTAAAACTCTTTTGTACAGTTTGTCTAGTTTAGTTTATGTCTAGTGTATCTCCATGAATTTACAAGCAGGATCCTCGGTTCTTGTATATTTTGATGTGTTGTTTGGAAAATGGTTTTATGTTTTATAACGATATTTGTATTATGAGGCCTTGGGCCAAGTTGAATCACGAATGTTGGATTCATGAGATATATATATATATATATGTATATATATATATATACACACACACATATATACAGTATTTTTCTTATATTGGATGTGGCATATGTGGCCAGTTATATTTATTATGTACTCTGGATTGTGTGCTGGATGTTTGTATGTGCTATGCGTTAGGCTTGCGGCTAGGGGGAAACCCTTATGCCGTGCCGATCATGTGTTCCATCATTTGGGGCCGTGACACACTAGTTGATAAATAAATTTTTAACTCAACAATTAGATATTCTTTGTACTAATTTTTAGTAAATTATCTAGGAAATTATTTATTTTTGTGTTTAATTTATGCAAATAAGAGAAAATTTTGAAAAAAGGAAAAATTGAAAGAAATACATCAGAAGAAGCTAAAATTTAGGCTCGCTTCATTACGGCAGCCCATGCTGAAGAAAATTTGTTCCCACCATCACAATGCTAGAACCTTGGTGTCACAACCTCAACATTATAAGAGTCACAATGCCAAACTAAAAAATTCATATTTTAAAATTTGAATTGTCTTAATTGAATTACTCTTGAAAGCTGTTTAAAAATGGACCCTTGGCTACCAAATTAGGCATTCTAGAGAGGCAGAGAGTGGTAAAGAAGATCCTTGACTTGGAGGAGGATGCTCAAAGTTCCAATTCCCTCACCAATTCTCTTTTTCATATCTTTCTGTTAGATCTTAGATATTTTCTTTTTATTTTGAAATGATTTCATATTTAGCATGAACTAAATTTATTTTCTAGGGCTATGATATAGCTTAATTATGAACTCTTATATTTTTTAGACAATTTAATGCATGAGTTATTTTCTTAATAGAGTTACTATATTATGTATAATACTTCTAATCAACAGGCCAATAATTGGATGATATATTAATTATAATAAGACTGAAAGGAGATTTATGTGTCTGGAGCAGTGCGTAGGAACCATAAATTACATGTAGGGTAAAAATACACTTATATGGTCTGTGCAGTCTTAATTGAGAACCATAGATCTTAATAAATCTTTTCTTGTTATAATTTACATAAAATATAGTAAGTTAGTATTAGAAAGATGCTTCTGGTAAATCTCAAGAGAAGCTAGTGGATCAATTAAATATTTGGACTATCATTTAAATTATAATTTCTAGATTAAAAAGAGTGGAATTGCAAAAGGAATTGATTAAGGTGAATTCAGAAACTCTAGAACTTTGCTTAATTAAATTTTCCTCATAATACTCACTTTCTGCTATCTTTATTATTTTTATTTTCTTTTTCTTTTTCTCATAAAATTAAGTTTTCAAAATATCTAGTTAAAGTTAGAATTAAGATAAAGATAATAATTAATAATCACAATCCTTATGGGAACGATACTCGTACTCTTATAATTTATCACTTGATAGTGATAGTGTATGTTTGCACTTAAAGAATATATAATTCATGCGTATCCCTTATTGATGGTGTAGGTAAAGGACTTCTATAGTTGATCCACCAACTTTGTGTGTAATGGCTGATTAGACTTCTTCATCCTCGCAAATCCTATTAATTAAGAAAAAAAATAACATTATTTTAATTTTGATGCACATGTTAGATAAATTTATTGTAAAATAAATAAATATAAAAACTATAAAAATAATTACTAAGACAAGTATAAATTTATTTCTCCATCTGAGAATAATATTTCTAAATCTCGATTTGAGAATGAGTTATTATTATATATAATATCTTCATCATCTTCTCTAATTTCATATAAGTCATGAAGTTTCAAATGCATGACCATACTCTATTTATGAATATTTTGATTGTTAAATCAATATTAATATGGTATTTAAATATTAGTTATTATTATTATTTAAAACAAATTAGTAATTCACTCTTTTAAAAATAAATATTGACAAAAATAATTCACACTAGTTCATTAATCCCTATCTCATCGGCTTCTTAAATTTAGTCAAAAATAAATTCATTTGAAGTTTATTTTAAATAGAGATTAATACTCACATGATATTCTAGACAATAAAATAGATATTTTTATACACTCTCATTTAAAGCGTGTAATTTTTATTTTTTTAATGTTGGATAAAATGTAATTATTATTAAATTGTGATTATTTTAAACTTTTAAATTAGTAGTTTTTAAATTGGTGCCTATAACTTTATCCATAGTATTACACATTACCATGTATGTTGATATGTTTTTACATTTTTTTCAATTTATTATTAATTGCTAATATTATATTTTATAATTATTAAAAAATGGAGAATTATCATTATTTTTATTACTAAATTAAATTATGTAAACTTTTATTCTCACTTAAATCACATTACTAAATCATTATATTATTTTCATTACACTTAACTATTCATGTTACTAGTCATTACTTATCTTATAGTCTACCTAAAATTTTTTAGGTATGTGGACACTACAAAGAACCAAGAGAAACTTAAAAATAAGTATAATTAAATTGCAATTTGTTCTATGCCTCAAGTAAGCTCGGATGTAGAGTAATGTGAAAACAAAAATACCAAAGACACAACTAAGCATGGAATGCAATTTAATCTAAACATGTGAAAAACAAATCAACATCATATAAGAACAAATCAATGAAAATGGAACCAATCAGCTTCATATGAACAACAAAAATGTAATAGCCTTAAAATTAAAGAAAATTCTAAATTAAAGAAAATTTTAAATAAAAGAGAGGATTTTCAAAATGAAGAAAAGAACCATTGAAAATATATTTATTTATTACATGGATTAAATAATTACAAAGAAAATATGAGAATTTATGTTTTGGGGTCAAAAATGTAATTTCTTAAAAGTTTAGGGGTCAAAATGTAAATAAAGAAAATTTACAAGGACCTCCCTCTAAAATTGAATTTTTTTAGAAAGGTCCCCTGAGATATTTTAAGGGTCTCAGCCACTCAAGAAGCAAAAAATCTAGATTTCCTCTCTTTCTCCTCCAAATTTTCTCTCCCGAAACTCTAAAACTTCTTTTTAAGATTTTACCGCTTCTGGATTTCGGATTTTGACACCACCACCACCAACGGACTTAGGACGAAGAGTTCTACAAATTCATCTGATTGGTTTCTGAAAAATTGGCCGGAGATTGGCTAGAAAATGGAGGGAAAAATCACCTGAAGAGGTAATTTCTGAAATTCCTATATGTGGTTCTCAAACACAAAAACTAATACCGTAGATTGATCCAGAAGGTGCCTAAACCTTAAGAGCTCAAATTTTAGGCTCATCTTTCCTTGCACGCTCCCTCACGCGTAGCATCTCTCTCAGTGAGTGATGCCCACGCGCAGCCTCCCTGGTGGTGCATGTAGCGCGTGAAACTGACTCCTGTTGCGTTGACCGAACCCCCGAAGGCCAAATTTCACAAATCCGAAGTCATTTTCAAGGTTTTTGGAACT
Organism: Gleditsia sinensis; assembly: GCA_037074535.1. Classification (NCBI taxonomy): domain Eukaryota; kingdom Viridiplantae; phylum Streptophyta; class Magnoliopsida; order Fabales; family Fabaceae; genus Gleditsia; species Gleditsia sinensis. The sequence goes on from CM073463.1 coordinate 8,109,836, forward strand.
TCTGAACTCATTTTTTAGGTCTATTTTGCCAAATTCGGATAGGAAATGTGAATTTTAGGGTTGTCCAACTTGGTACCCTAACTTTATGAATGGATAATTCTTACTTTGACTTGTTCTATACTCTTCTTGATGTTTAAATGTGAAATTGATTATATTTATAAGTTATTTACACTTTTAAATGTTTCTGAAATGCATTAAAATATCTAAATTATTTACAATCTGGAATATAGTTCAAGAAGAGTATAGATTTGAAAATGAATTTATGAATTCATGGTATATATTTGATATTATATGTATTTCTCATTAGATGAATATTTATGCATGTGGCATTAATTTATAAAGCTATATGATTGCCTCGAGATAGAACATGTATATGTGATAAATTCTGATTGGGTAATTTATGGTAGATGAGCTGTATTGAGACTGAGATTTTGAATTATTCTGAAAGCTCTGTTTTGAATGATATGGAATATGTGTATATGGTAATTTTGTGGAGGAATCCTGATGAGTGAGTTTTATACTCATAAATTAAATATTTTCATCTTATCTTTTGCTATAATTAAGCATAAATCTCCCTCACTTGTCTTTAGTTTTGTGTCTTTCTTACAGATGGAGAGAAGAGTAGAAAATGGACTTAATTGAAGGAATCAGAGTTAAATTGTGGTTCTTTGGAAATGATGTCTATAAATCAAGCAGATAAAACAAATTCATTAAGGATGGCTGAGTAAGGAGCATTATCATATTGTCTCTTGAGACGCATCCTAATGGATATATGCACAAATTTATTCTTGATTTATGATCATATTTCCAAAAGAACTAAAACATAAAGATTCAAGGCAAAGCACCCAATGTTGAGAATATGTTTGCTGGTTGTAGTCCAGCCCAACCTTGCTGTAGTACTTGGGCCATATCTCTGGAAATACATATCCAATATGTATGAAATTTGGTAGGTGTGTAACTGACACAATTGGGTACAACTTTCATGTTGAAGTGGTCAGAAAATACGGATATTAAAAGGGCCAAAAGTGGGCTAGAAGAGAATCTGACTACTGCTGCAGTCCAGCCCGACTTTGCTCTAGTATTTTGACCATAACTCACACATTACGTATCCAATTTTTCCATAATTTATCTTGACGGAACGCTAATGAAATTTTCTACAACTTACGTGTTGATGAAGTCAGAAAATTCAGCGGTTTTCAAGACGATATTCAAGGATCAATTTCAGTGCACATATGGAATTCAAATTGTCAACTTTGTACAACTTCCTACCTAACAATTTTGACAATTACCACACCAACCACACTTAATTGTATCTATAAATAGAGGGCTTGAGGGGTGAGTTAGAGAGTTTTTGGAGAGCTTTGGATAGAGCTTGGGAAAGTTTTGTTGGAATTCTACGAACTTGTAATGTTATTCTCTCTTTAGACATCTTGTATTTTTCATTTTCTTTCGTAATATTATCATGTTTCTTCATCTTTCATTTCACTTTCTTGCCTTGATTATGGAGAACTAATCTCCTAATGCTAAGGTGAAAGGGTGAAACTCTTGGTATGAGAATAATAATTTATCTAACTCTTAATCTTAATGTTTATCTTTGATATTGTATTTACCTTCCTATTTCTTTTCTCATAATTATTTCTTAATGGCTGGTTTTATCATACCGCCAATTTCTTGTTATACTATTGGCTGGTTTTATTAGACCGCCTATCTCTTATTATTTTCATGGTTGGCTTTGCCACCTACTTTATTTTATTTTACTATTGGATGGCTTTGCCACCTATTCTATTTCATTTTATTTTGTTATGTTAATTAATTTTCTACCTTTCATTTTTTTGCATAAGTTAATCTTGTAAAATGTGAATTTTGATATATTGTAGACAATATAATGATTGGCACAATTTATGCTTGAATCCATTTACAAGTTATCTTTTGCATCTTTGTATTTTTAATCTTGTGAAGTGTGAACCTTGATACATTGTAGACAATTTTTGGCACAATAAATACTTGAATCACTCTTGATTTATTGTAGACAATATGTTGATTGACACAATGTACGCTTGAATCCATTTTACAAGAATGTTTTAAATTATTAGAAAGGAGGTAAATATAATTCATGTATAAACAAAGTTGAGCTTTAATTAACATATCATCCGATTAGAACTTTATTCGTGTAAAGATTCTAATTGAGTAATAAAAGAGTTAAATTTATTTTTATTCGATATACCAAGAGTGGATCTCCTAACCTTAGCATGCTTCTTTACCTTGAATACATCTTCATTTAATTTCAGTATATTAGTTCTTTGCATATTTTGTTCAATATTCCTCTCACAAAACAAGACATCGGGAACTAGGTTAGAAGTATTTATTTCGGATCTATATTAGAATTTTTTCTCAATTGGCAATCTCTGTGGGATTGACCTTGCATACCACTAAATCTATACTCCAATAGATTCGTGCACTTGCGAGTTTTAATTAAAACAACAACAAATCCTATTAGAAACATTATTTACTAACGGCAGGTGATGTTAGTCATAATGCACCTTGATACCTCAACTAACAAGGGTGGTGCTAGCCCCGTGTGAGGGTTAATACACGGGATATAATATGTGATGGAGAGCGAGATGCCTCTTATTTAGGCGAGATACCAATTATATGATATGTGATTTGCCTTCCCTTACTTTGTGCTTGAAAAATTGCCCATATTAGAGTCTCTTTACGTGTTCTCTTGAATGGTGGTAGGGCAAACCTTAACTGAGATATTAAGTATAAGCAAATCATATACCAACAAAGTACGAAAAGAATTGAACTCTAATATGGTGGTTTTGATATGTGACCCTCCTAATATTTTTATAAGAAATATTTTTAATGCATATCAATGTTTGATTAATGATCATATTATATCATATATGGTTACAGATATTTGAAAGTGACTTAAACTGAGAATATTTGAAAGTACAGGTCCCATATAGATGTACTTCTAAACTATAATTTATGATGTGATAAATTTTAATAGATGAGTATATCCATATGTTGATCTGAGAGGTCATAGGAGTTGTTATCTACTCACTGAGTTGTCAAACTCACTACACGATATTTACATATTTCTTTCAGATAAAGATACAGAGTTTGGCCCTGCAGTTACGTGATCAGCTAGGTGTCATATTTTCTGGGTGAGCCTATGTTACTTTCAAGGCTCGAAATGTTTAAAATGTTATGTCATTGTAATCTAGAGTATGCTTTGAACGCCACAGGCATGATCCATGCTTCTGCTATAATGTTGTTAAGTGTAGTTTTGGCATGTATAATTAGCTATACTGGAAACTTATAAACGTATAATATTTTTCGAATATGTAATATTGTGAAGCTGTATACAAATAAATAAGGATAAAGTTATCTGTTAGTAGTGTTATTCGCGTTCCATTAAATTGGAGCGTGACAAAAAATAAGGCCAAAATGGATAAGCAGAGAAAATGGAACCAATTAGCATGAAAACAAAGTGTAGGAAGGTCGGAAGGTGAACTTAGTAATTAGAGAAGCAATGAAAATGGAGATGGTAACCTCTCGGTGGAGAAGAAGGTTGAAATGTAGGGAATGTACGCGTAGAATGATGGAGGTGTAACAGTTTTTTTTAACACATTTAACTCACATTAAGATGGTCCAAACATTTTCCCTTGAAGAATCCCAAAGTTTTCATACTTAATGGCCTTCAATGGTCATTATTTGGTGTTAAGTGGTGACCCTCCATGTTCTTGATGGTAGAACATTTAAATAGGAGAATTTTGGTCCCTGAGTCTACTTCCTTAAAATTCCTATGAATTCTACACCATCTTGAGTAAGGGAGACCATATTTGGAAGAGCTAAAACCATTGAAATCTTGAGAAGAAAAGCAATGGCGGGAGGTTGATGTAATCCTATTTTATTCCGCATTTCATTGGTTTATACATGTTACTTTGAGTTTAGAAACATGTTTAGATCATTTTGAGTATCTTACATTTGATATCAGAGAATGAAATAACATCTGCCTTACTTTACATATATGGTGGTACTGTTCATTAATGTTTTGAAATTTTTTTGACATTTTTTATGTAAAATAAGATCATGAATCATTAGGATATTGTTTTATGATCATTTTGGTATAGAATACATATTTTTGTGTGGTTAAAATCACAAGAAAATATTGGATTTTCTTGCAGATCGAAACTGAGTAAAGATGACTCGATTAGAGCTTGAAGATGATGAACAGTTATTCATTTAAAAAAAACCAGGATATAGCCTTGTCTGATCTTGAACCCACGTACACTTATTGCTGCATATGGGTTTGACCATTGAACCAATGAGACTTCTCAATAATTTATGCACTTCTTTTAATATTTAAAGCCTGCATATAAAATTTATAAAATTATAAGACCATAGGGACTTGAACCCGAAACCTTCAAGTAAGCTGCATAAGTTCTAGCCACTGATTGGACTGGTGTTGCTCTTTAGATTTATGAGTGATAGTTTTAATATTTAAAGAATACATCCAAAAAAATTCATAAAATCATGCACCCGCGAGGACTTGAACTCAAGACTGTCTAATGAACTTTTCCTTTCTGCCACTGGGCTGTGGGTTCTTATTGGTTCCAGATTAACATAGAAAAATTCTTAATGATTCTAAATAGTCAAAATAATTTATTCTCAATATTTGATTTCCATGATTAATAATTCTTAAATTATTTTTAATTTTATGTACATATATTATTAGGTTACTTTATATGTGCAATTTAGATTAAATGCCCGTATGATGCATGAATAATTTTTATGTTTTATTTCAAACTATTAAGAATGAGTATTTTTGTGCATAATATTTTAGTTTAATTATGAAATTTTACTTTATTTATGAGATGTTTATTTATATACTCTAATATATGATTAAGTTTTGATATTATTAGAATGTATGTAATTTAGAATTATTCTCATAAAATTTAATTTTGTACATAAAATTTTTATATGTTTAGTGATCCTTATAATCTTAATTAATTAGGGATTAACCATAGTATCTTTAATCAATTAAAATTATATATTAAGTTTTGTTGAGGATCATATAATGAATTAGACATAGTATTATGATTAATTATATTTAATATAATAAATTTTATTCCATAGAAATGTTTATTATATTTATATAATTAATTAGAATAAAATGTCATATTATTTTCATAATTTATCCATAAGAGTTATGAATTGATATATAATCTGATAGTTTTATCATAAAAATATGTGGATAGAAAATCAAATTATTTTCATAATGTATTCATAAGATATGAAATTAAGTACATAATTTGATAATTCTATCATAAAGTATATATAAATCTACTTGAATTAAAAATTTAACCCACAAGTAATTTTTATGTCATTAGATTCATATATATATTACATTAGTAATACATCAAATTTAGACTAATGAACCTCAAAATTTTGGTATAAACTTTTGGATTTTATATAGTTTCTCAATATGTTAATTTTTCTTATATTCGTTGTGATGGAGCTAAAGAATAGGGCAGAAGAGTGAAAAAGGAAAGAAAAGGGACAAGAAAATCATATTTAATGATGGTTTATTAACATTTGTTGTTATAACTAGTTTTAACAATAGTTATAAAATCGTAATAAGGCAACAGTTTTTCTAATCATCTATAAATTTTTGTTGTTAAAGCATCATTTTTTTATAGTGAACCAAATAATTAAACCAATAAAAAAATACATGTCATGAAATATTATGTTACAAAGAAATTAAATTATATTTCCTTAATGTGAGTCCAAATATGCATATTTCCTTAATGTCACGCCCCATTTTAATAGAACATAAATCACACAACTAACAGATAATTTTACTTTTATTTATTTGCATACGGCTTCACAATATCACATATAAGGAAAATATCATACATTTACAAGTTTCTAATATAGCTAATTATACATGTCAAAACTACACTTAACAATATTACAACAGAATCAAGGATCCTACTTGTGGCGTTCAGAGTATACTCTATATTACAATGACATAATGTTTTAAACATTTCGAGTCTTGGAAACAACGTAGGCTCACTCAGATAATATGACACCTAACTGATCACGTAGCAGTAGGACCAAACTCTATATCTTTATCTAAAAAAAATGTAAGTATTGTGTAGTGAGTTTGACAACTCAGTGAGCAGATAATACCTCATATAACCTCTCAGACCAACATATGGATATACTCATATATTAAAATTTATCACATCAGAAATTACGGTTCAAGAGTACATCCATATGGGACCTACATTTTTAAATATTCTCAGTTCAAATCACATTCAGATATCAGTAACCATATATGATACAATATGATCATTAATCAAACATTGATATGCATTAAAAACATTTCTTATAAAAATATTAGGAGGATCCCATATCAGAGTTCAATCTCTTCCATACTTTGTTAGTATAGGATTTGCCTATACTTAGTAGCTCAGCCAAGGTTTGCTCTACCACCATTTAAGAGGAAACGCGAAGGGATAGACAGTATTGGAGTCGTATTCAAACATTCTTTAAGTTTCTGAAAATTTCTTTTATATTCATCTGACCAGTCAAACTTTATTCCCTTCCTTGTCAACCTCGTCAAAGGAGCAGCTATTTTTGAATTTTTTTTAACAAATCTGCGGTAATAACTTGCTAAACCAAGAAAACTACGAATCTCTATAATTGTCGTAGGGCGTGGCCATTGCTGCACTGCTTTTACCTTTTTAGGATCAACTTAAATACCATCCTTGGTAACCACATGCCCTAAAAAGGTAACACTACTAAGCCAAAATTCACATTTTGAAAGCTTAGCATACAGCTGGTGTTCTCTTAGAGTTTGCAAAGCTATTATTAAATGTCGCTCATGCTCCTCTGAACTCTTTGAATATACTAGAATATAATCTATAAATACAATAACAAATTGATCCATGAATTGTTTAAATACTCTATTCATTAAATCTATGAATGCAGTTGGAGCATTTGTTAAACCAAATGGCATTACTAAGAACTCATAGTGCCCATACTGAGTCCTAAAAGCAGTTTTCGGAATATTCTCCTTCTTTATCCTCAATTGATGATACCCAGATCTCAAATCAATTTAAAAAAAACACTGAGCACCCTGTAACTAGTCAAATAAATCATCTATACAAGGTAATGGATACTTATTACGTATTGTCACCTTATTCAACTGTCTGTAATCAATACACAATTGTAGTGATCCATCTTTTTTGTTCACAAATAGGACCAGAGCACCCCAAGGAGAAGTACTAGGGCGTATAAATCTCTTGTCTAACAAGTCTTGTAACTGGTTTTTCAGTTTCTTAAGCTCAGTCAGTGCCATTCTATACGGAGGTATAGACACTGTTTAAATTTTAGGAAGTAAATCAATACTGAACTCAATTTCTCGTTTTGGGGAGAACCCTGACAACTCATCAAGAAACACATCAGGAAATTTCCTAACCACTGGAACTTGCTCTACCTTGGTGTACTTCATATCAATATCTTTGACTACTGCTAAATATCTTTGGCATCCTTTTTGTAACAGCTTATAAGCTGTTAGAGTTGAGATTAAGTTACTAGGCACCTCACTACGATCTCCTTGTATCAAGAAGGAAGACTCTCCATGAATGTTAAACTTAATCACCTTAAGGTGACAGTCTAGAATGGCATGGCATGATGACAACCAATTCATTCCCAGTATCACATCAAAGTCTACCATATCTAGAACTATCAAATCTACAAGAGTCTTCTTATCTTCTATCGATATCTCGCATGATTTATACACATCATTTACTAATAAGAATTCTCCCATTGGAGTAACAATTATGAAAGAACAATGTAAACAAGTAGGATCTCTATCCAATTTCTTAGCAAAGCAAGGTGATATATAAGAATGAGTAGAACCAGGATCGAACAAGACATATGCTTTTTGGGAACATACTGATAATGTACCTGTCATAACTGCATTTGAGGCCTGAGCATCCTGTCATGTCAAGAAAAAAACTCAAGCTTGTTCTTGGCCTCGACTTCCTAATCCTCTACCAGTACCACCACTACTTGCTTGTACTGAAGCTGCTCTATTTGGTCGTGCTTGTACAGATGCAGGGGGTGAAATTGGTTGTACTGATGCTTAACTAAAATTTTGTAATTGTAGACAATTCCTCATCAGATGACCCATTTGTCCACACTTAAAACATGCACCAGTTTCTCTGCGACACTGTCCAATATAAGGTTTGCCACAATGGGACATGGTGGAATTGATCTTGAATCCTATTGACTAACAGGTCTCATATCTCTTTGATTCATTCTTTTCTTATTAATATTAACTGATGTCTGGTTAGAGCTACTAAATCCTGTTTGAGTAAAATGCTGTGAATTTTGAAATATTGATCCTCTGACATTAGGATTATAACTAGTCTAAACATTACTTTCTTGATCTCTTTTTCTTCTCCTTAAACCTTCTATATCCGCTTGCTCTCGTGTTTCCATCTGTGACGCCCTTAATTTTAAGAACGCGAATAACATTTCTGTCCAATAGCTTTATCTTTATCTATTTAAAATCAACTTCATATTTTTGATTATCAGGATAATATCACACGTTTACAAATTTCAACATAACTAATTATACATGCCAGGTCTACATTTATTAGTTTTACAGCGGAAACAAGGATCTTGCCTGTGACGTTCAGAGCAACTCTAGAGTACAAGTTTATTACAATTTTAAACACTAAGAGCTTAGAAACAATTTAGGCTCACCACAGAAGTATGACACCTAGTCGATCAAGAAGTCGCAGGACCAAACTCTAGGTCTTTATCTGAAAAATATATCAACCACGTGTAGTGAGTTTTACAACTTAGTGAGCAGATAACACTTCATATGACCTCTTAGGTCAACATATGAATGTATTCTTTATTTTAAAAACTTGTCACATTGAAAATACAATTCAGAGGTACATTCATATGGAACCCGCATTTCAACTAATCTATGTTCAAATTCATATTCATATTCAATCTATAAGTAATGCTGTAAGAATTGGACAACCCTAAACTCCTCGTTTTTTGTCCAAATTTGGCAAAATAAACCCCAAAATCGAGTCCGGAAGATCTAAAAACTATGAAAATGGCTCCGAATTTGCAAAATTTGGCCTCCGGGAGCTCGGTCAACGCAAGTCAATGCAACAGGGTTCGGTTGTCATGTGCTACACGCGCCGTCCAAGGAGCTGTGCATGGGCTTCACGCGCCAAGGAAGAAAAGACACGTGGGGGCGCATGCGATGGTGGGTTGGCTTGAAATTTGAGATCCAAAGGTTTCGGTTTCTTCTGGATTGATCTACTGTGTTAGTTTTTGCATTAGGCAACTACAGATAGGAGTTTTAGATATTACCTTTTTATTTCCTTCAATTTTTCGGCCAATCTTCGGTCAATTCTCCAGAAACCATCCAGATAGATTTGTAGAACTCATTGTCCTGAATCTGTTGGTAGTGGTGGTGTCGAAATCTGAGGTCTAGATGTGGAAAAATCTTAGAGAGAAGTTAGAGGGTTTCAGGAGGAAAATTTCTGAAGAGAGATAGAAAAATCTAGAAATGATCAGCTTCTTGAGTGGCTAAGGCCCTAAAAATATCCCGAGGGACCTTTCTGCAAAAATTCAATTTTAGAGGGAGGTCCTTGTAAATTTACTTATTTACATTTTAACCTTGAAACTTTTAAGAAATTGCATTTTGACCTAAAAATGTAAATTTTCATATTCTTTTTGCAATTATTTAATCCATGTAATAAATAAACTTATTTTCACTAGTTTTTATCTCCATTCTCAAAATCCTCTCTTTAATTCACAATTTTCTTTAATTTGAACTTTATTAAATTTACGGCTATTACACCATCATTCTAGCACAATCCACAGCTGCAGAATAAGTTAGAAAATGATTCATCTGAAGACCCACCGATTTAAACAATGTACGTATCAATCCTGAAACAAATCTCTTAATTCTATCTTTTTCAGTAGGAACCAGATATGGTGCATATCTGGACAACCGAGTAAAATGGATGTCATATTCAAAAACTTTCATACTCGATGTTTGTCTTAATTCTTCAAATTCGCTGGCCCTCTTGTCCCTTTCCCTCATTGGCAGGAAAAGATTCATAAATGCTTCTTTAAATTCTTCCCACTCCATTGGTGGTAAAGTAACTGCTCTTCCCTATACCAGAGTCTCAAACCAAACTTGAGCCACATCTCATAGTTGAAAGGACACTAGTTCAACAGATCTTCTAGGAGAACACCCCAAATATCTGAGAACTCGTTACATAGCATCAATGAATATCTGTGGGTCTTCCTGAATATCTGAATCAGAAAAAATCGGGGGTTTCAACTTAAGGAATTGCAGTAATGACACCTCAATCCTTGTAAACTTGTCATCTTACTCAACTGGTCTTCCTAGTTCTTGTGTAGGAGCATTTTCTGATGGCTGGCCATTCCTTCTGCCCTGGTCTACTATAAATCTAGGAAATAACTCTAAACTCCTATGTATACCAGCAATCATTTCAATTGTTCTATCATGTAGCTCCTGAAGGGGTTCTACTCTCTCATCAGGAACTCTATCAGATACATTGACGTGTTCATCTTGTCTCGGGGTTCTCATACCCCGTGCACACTCTCGGCCTCTGCCTCTTCCTCTAGGTCGGCCTTTACCATGGCCACTTTGTACTAGAATTATAGATTGTGCAGACTCTTTTGTAGAGGGTGCACGATCTACAGCTTCTCTAGTAACCGCTTTAGTTCTTGGTGACATCATAAACTATACAGAACAAAACACATTTTTAAGATACCATAATATTTAATCAAACTTTATACTAGGAACTTTAGCAAACTTAGAATAGAAAGGAAGTTAATATCCTATAGAATAACTCAGTAGCAGCTGAGGTATAAATATGTCCATCTCATATCCATACTAAAGGTTCTACTAAAGAATCTTTTACTCTGATACCCACAAGGAAACCTAATGCTCTGATACCAATTTGTCATACCCCAATTTAATAGAACGCGAATAACACAACTAACAAATAACTTTACCTTTATTTATTTGCATACGGCTTCACAATATCACATATTAGGAAAATATCATACGTTTACAAATTTCTAGTATAACTAATTATACAAGCCAAAACTACACTTAACAATATTACAGTAGAAGCAGGGATCATGCTTGTGGCATTCAGAGTATACTCTAAATTATAATGACATAATATTTTAAACATTTCGAGCCTTGGAAACAACGTAGACTCACCTAGAGAATATGATACCTAGCTGATCACGTAGCAATAGGATCAAACTCTGTATCTTTATATGAAAAAAATGTTAGCATCGTGTAGTGAGTTTGACAACTCAATGGATAGATAATACCTCCTATGACCTCTCAGATCAACATATGGATATACTCATATATTTAAATTTATCACATCAAAAATTACGATTCTAAAGTACATCCATATGGGACCCACATTTTTAAATATTCTCAGTTGAAATCACATTTAGATATCAATAACCATATATGATACAATATGATCATTAATAAACATTGATATGCATTAAAAACATTTCTTATAAAAATATTAGGAGGATCTCATATCAGAACCACCATATCAGAGTTTAATCCCTTCCGTACTTTGTTGGTATAAAATTTGCCTATACTTAGCATCTCAGCCAATGTTTGCTCTACCACCATTCAAGATGACACCCGAAGGGACTCTAATATGGGCAATTTTTCAAGCACAAAGCAAGGGAAGGAAAATCGCATATCATATAACTTGCATCTCGCCCAGATAAGAGGCATCCCGCTCTCCATCACATATTATATCTCGTGTGTTAGCCCTCACACGGGGTTAGCACCACCCCTGCTAGCTGAGGTATCAAGGTACACTAGGGCTAACATCACTTGTTGTTAGCAAACAATGTTTCTAATAGGATTTCTCTACAAAATTATCATATGCACATATTCCATGTCATTCAAAACAGAGCTTTCAATATAATACAAAATTTCAGTCTCAATACAGCTCATCTGTCATAAATTTCTCAATTTGAGTTTATCACATATACATACCCTTTCTTGAGGCAATCATATAGCTTTATAAATCAATGCCACATGTATAAATATTCACTTAATCATTTAATGAGAAATACATGTGGCATTAGATATACCATGAGTTCATAAATCTATTTTTAAAACTATACTCTTCTTGAACTATATTTCAGAATGTAAACAATTCAGATAATTTAATCCATTTCAGAAACATATAAAATTGTAAATAACTTATAAATATAATTAATTACACATTTAAAGATCAAGAAGAGTATATGGCTAGTCATAGAAAGAATCATCTACTCACAAAATTAGGGTTCTAAGTTGGACAACCTCAAAATCTACGTTTCCGGTCCAAATCTGGCCAAATAAACCCCAAAAATGAGTCCAAAGGGTCCAAAAACCTTGAAAATGACTTTGGATTCACGAAATTTGGTCTCCAAGAGCTCAGTCAACACAAATCAATACAATTGGGGGCTGGAGTCACGCGTTGGACACACTACTGTAGGAGCTGCGCATGGGCGTCATTCGCCGAAGGAGAAGCAGCTCGTGGGGGCGCATGCAAGGGAGGATGATCTTGAAATTTGAGATCCTAAAGTTTCGGCACCTTTTGGATCAATCTAAGGTATTAGTTTTTGCGTTTGAGAACCACAGACACTACAAGAAACAGGACATTCAGTGACAACTTTTCTATGGCGACCAAAAAAGTCGTCACTGAAAGTTTCCTTTTCAGTGACGACCTATATGAAGTTGTCACTGAAAGGTTGAAAATGATTTTCAGTGGTGACTAAAGTCGCCACTGAAAGTAGATAAATTTCTGTTCCCCTTCCTCTTCGCATTTTTGGTATCTTTGATTGGTCAATATTTGTTTTCTGAAGCTAGCTCAAGTGGTGAAAAGGTGTTCAAAAATGGATGTATTTATTCAATAAAAAAAATTAAATTAAATTTTTAATATATAAATTTTTAGTTATAAAATAAAAAATAAGTAAATTATTTATTAATAAAATAAATATAAAAATATTTTTTAAATAAGTTAATTTTTAAATAAATAGTAAATTGATAGAGTAAATTTTTAAAATTAAAATAACAAATATATATTTTTTTTTTGAAAAAGCAAAAGATATTCATTTATTTAAGGGAAAATAAAAAAATTTATAAAAATAAAAGAAAATAATAAAAAGAGAATAAGCAGATGTTAGAGGAAAGGAAAAATATACTTAACCCACGCATCTGAACCCCCGCATTTGATAAACCCACGGATAGGCATATGAATGTTGAACCTGCGATCTGAATGTTGAAGCACAGTAGAGAGGAATCTGGAGGCAACTGATAACCCACGCACACACATCTGAAACCCGAGCTTAAGACCCCCAAATTTCTTGTCTCGCGAACGAAACCCCTCAAATTTTTCTCACCAGAAATCATTACCTGGTGAACGAGAAACCTTCCCCCAAAATCACCAATTTTCTGATAAACCCACGCATAGGCATCTGAATGTTGAACCCGCGATCTGAATGTTGAAGCACAGCAGAGAGGAATCTGGAGGCATTTGATAACCCACACACACGCATCTGAAACCCGATCTTAAACCCCCAAATTTCTTGTCCCGCGAACGAAACCCCTCAAATTTTTCTCACCATAAATCATTACCTGGTGAATGAGAAACCTTCCCCCAAAATCACCACCTATTTGCCCTTTTCCAATTGCCATCACTGAAGTCACCACGGCGGAAGTCAACAGTGGTGGCTCACAGTAAATCCCCTAGAACGAGAGACGTAGATTGACCGAGTTTGTAGCTGCCAGCTGAGTGAGACCATCGAAGCACCTTCGGATGAGAAAGCAGTGGGCTCATCTTCGTCAATCCTCCATTGCGTGTGTCTGCTTCAGTCAGGTTAGCTTGTTTGATTCACCATCGAAGTACCATCGAAGCACCACAGGTTGGCTAGTTTGATTTTGTATAATGAACTTAAATGCTTCCTAGTGTGAAAAGTAGCTATAATTTTAACAGAGGGTCATCATTAATGATTAGTTTTTAAAGCATAAAATGGGGAAAACAAGATATGGTGTTGGTTGTTGAGGAACTCTGTGAATGGAAATCAGTGATATCTGGGGTCTTTCTAAAGTTTCTTCTCCGTTTCCCCCACATGAAAATAGAAGTAATCAATGTATCATTGAACTAAGGTTGAATATGATTTGCTAAGCACATTGTCAAACCTTTTTATAGCTAAACAGAGAAAACATCCTGAAGACTAAACTTTTCTCACCAAAATCTCTTGGTGTTTTGCACTTGAAGCATTCTGACCTGCTAACATAGTTGTGTACTCCACAGGCAATTCTGTTACATTAGAAGGTGAAAAAAAATTTGTTAAATAGTGAAGAAATTTGGATATATGTATCTGCATTTGTTCCTGGGACTCATAATACATATGTTATTGAACTTTCTTCATACAATTTGAAAGTGTGCAGATGCTTATCTCAACAATTGTTTGCTCTAATTTTACATATTGATCATCTTGAAGTAGAAGAGAACTTTTTGGTGGAATAGTCACATCTGAGGTATATTGTTCATTTTCTACTGATTCAGTTAAGGGTTTTGGTTGGAGTTTATACTTGTAGGGGGTTCGGTTTGGAATTGAGCTGTTTTGTTTATGTATTGTAGTTTCTACACCAATTTTAGCTTTTGTGATAGTGGGTTGCATAGACACGTCTACACAGAGAATCCCACCAAAAAGTATCAAGAACCCCTACATCGTGAACCACTTCGTGGGTGGCTGTAGCGACGCATCTGAGGTCAGTATTTCCTTTCATTCTTCTTTGTATTGGGCATTTGCTACTGATTTAGTTTAGGGGTTTATCTATTGTGGTTGGCGTTTATACTTTTGGGGGTTTTATTTTGGTACTGTAATTGGTTTGATATAGGTGTCGAACATGATATGTTTCTATCTTTAAAATATTAGTGTCTTTTAAAAAATTTAAAAATATATATGAATAGGCCAGTACAATGAATTCTGTACAATGAACTTCAATGTTCCTTTAATAAGGATAAAATTAACAACTTCTATAGAGATGCCAGTACCACAAAACAATAATTGACTCCACGGAGAAGTATCATATCCAGGACCTATGGCCAAAAAAAAAATACCCAGGACCTCAACTGAGAGCAAACAGAAACATTTTTCAATTTTGCCTTATTTTTCTCCCATTCTCATCTCTAGTTGACGTTGGTGCTTAGTAGAAAAGTCCATCTTAATCAAATATCTAAAGCAGCAAAATTCCAAAATTTAAGAAAAGCCACCATGCTTGGAGAATTTTTGCTGTAGCATTTTCTAGTGATATTAACAGCTTAAAAAGAACGGCTAATAGTTTGTGAGTGGTGAATAGTGAACAGGGAGTGACAAAGACTGAAAAAGATAGAGTGTGACTTGCTTATCAATTAACATTTAAAGTAATGATAAAGAACTAACTTAAAAAATTAAAATTACAGGAGTTCATAAAATTTAAACTTTTAAAGTATGGAAACTTATTTAAAAATTGACCCATACTACAACCTAGAGAATATAAGATAATAGTATAATAAAATTCCTCCAGAGAGGAAGATAGTTTTGATAAATTTGATGAAAAGGAAATGATGAAAAAGTGCAAAGGTAAGCACAAATGCAACTGAGGGGAGATAGTGATAGTGGATGGTTGTGACTAACGTAAATTCAAAGAGGAGTTACAAGGGCAATATAAGAAAAGATAATAAAAATGTATTTCCTTAACCCATGTTTCAGTAGAATTTTGCCTCTTGCACACTAAACTTTTATCTAATTTTTGGTAGAAAATAACTTTGTAACCCAAAAAAAAAAGAATTACCTTTTTTCTTGGCCTTTTGAATGATTAATTATTAAGAAACGAGAAAGAATCAAAGTATGTTTGGATTCCTATGGATAGCTAATTATTAATAAAATATTGAGAGATAATCTATTAATAGGCGCAAAGAGATAATAAAATTTTACAATAATCTATTAATCTATCAAATATAACAAATAAGAGCAATAATTCCAATATATAAAGGGCCCTAACATATTTTTCTTTAATATATTGGCTCGAAATAACTTTATTCATATTTGATTCATATTATGCTTTCCATTGGAACTTAAGTAATAATAAGATAGTCATTCAATTCTCAATGTAAATTTATATTTTTCTTCTTGAGTTTAAGTTTCAATCAATCACAATATATAAGATGATATTATCAAAATCATAAGGCAACTGTCTAATTTTATCAAGGGAACTTAAGCCATAATAAGACTTTGATGATGGCTAGTTTATGGTTTCCCATTGAAGAGCATAACATGAAATTCGTCATCCTTCATAAGTTTAGGGCCTAAGGTCCTCATTCTAGTATGATAGTTGTACTATGCTATTGGAACCTTATCTAGAGTTCTAGACCAACAGTTTCAATTCATTTACTTGTTGGATCATCTATGTATGCAATACTATTGATATATTGAGTACATATAGAGCCCTAAAGCCACCATTGGACTCTATCATTTGTAGTAAGTGCTTGGGGACCTTCGTAATAAGTTCTCTTTCTAAAATTTCTTATGTGCTCTCTTACATAAAAATTTTTCTTCCTAAATATTATTTTATATGAACATGATCTCAACTACCTCTTCGTATCTCTCTATTTCTAGTAGTTTTGGCAACATGTTCCCATTTGTAGTACATTTGGCAACAAGACCCCATTTCATTCAATTATCACTACACATATACTTTGTTTTGTCTAAATACCTTGTTCTTTTCTTTTCTAATTGCTCACTTTGACTCCATACAAAATTGTATGATAGATAATGGACAAGAGTTGGTTGAAAGTTGGGAATAGAGCTGATCGAAGGTACATAAAAGGGGTGGATGATTTTCTTGAGTGGGCATACAGTCAACCAAGGGTGGGGAGCAAAATTAGATGCCCATGCAAAAAATGTAGAAATGTAGTATTCAAGGTTAGGCATGAAGTACGGTTTGATATGTTGAAGAATGGATTCTGGCAATCTTATGAGGTTTGGGATCGTCATGGAGAAGTTGTAGGGACAACTTCATATCCCCTTGATGAAGGGAATGAAGAGGATGACATAATTGGGATGATACAAGATACATATGGAGTTGTGAACACAGAAGAGATGAACCCTTATGTAGAAAACAATGAAGAGCCAAATTTTCATGCAAGAAAGTTTTACGACTCACTGAAAGATGCCAAAACAAGTTTATATCCAAATTGTGATAAGGTATCAAAGTTGTCGTTCATCGTTAGACTACTTAATTTAAAGTGTCTTAATCATTGGAGCGATAATTATGTGGATATGTTGTTAGAATTATTTAAAGAAGTGCTGCCAGAAGGTGCCCAAGTACCTAATTCCTACTACGAAGCCAAAAAAATTATTCAAAACTTAGGGTTAGACTACACAAAAATAGATGCATGTAAGAATGACTGCATTTTATACAGGAAAGGACATGCTATTGCACAATCATGCCCTAAGTGCAAGTTGTCTAGATGGAAATCAAATGTGAAAAAAGGCAAGAAAGAATCTCACAAAGTGTTGCGATATTTTCCAATTAAGCCAAGGTTGCAAAGATTATATATGGCAAAGCACACTGCCAAAGATATGAGGTGGCACAAAGAAGAACGTGTTGATGATGGTGTGTTAAGGCACCCATCTGACTCTATTGCCTGGAAGTTTTTCGATGAGCAACATCCTAATTTCGCAGCGGATACTAG
Organism: Gleditsia sinensis; assembly: GCA_037074535.1. Classification (NCBI taxonomy): domain Eukaryota; kingdom Viridiplantae; phylum Streptophyta; class Magnoliopsida; order Fabales; family Fabaceae; genus Gleditsia; species Gleditsia sinensis. Next base: position 8,127,700 of record CM073463.1, read on the forward strand.
AAATGTTAGGATGGCATTAGCAAGTGATGGGTTCTAGCCATATGGAAACATGAGTGTCAACCATAGTATCTGGCCAGTTGTTCTAGTACCATGTAACTTGCCCCCTTAGAAATGCATGAAACAACCATATTTCATGATAACACTTCTTATCCCTGGCCCAAAGTCTCCAGGAGATGATACAGATATATATTTGGAACCAATGATTGATGAACTTAAAGAATTATGGGAGGAAGGGGTGGAGACATATGATGCTCATTCATAGTCAAATTTTAATATGCGAGCTGCGATCATGTGGACAATAAATGATTTTTCTGCATATGGAAATCTTTCAGGTTGGTCCACAAAAGGAAAATTGGCGTGTCCCTGTTGCCACAAAGATACTCACTCTACATCATTAAGAAGCAAACTATGTTACATTAGTCATTGTCGCTTCTTACCAACTAATCATATTTGGCGTCGAAATAAGAGGGCATTTGATGGTAAAATAGAAAATGATACTGCTCCTACATATTTGACTAGTGACGAAGCACTTGAACAACTAGAATGCTTGCCCAATATGACGTTTGGAAAGGGTCAGAAACGAATGCACAACCAATTAGGTCTTGCATATAATTGGAAGAAAAAGAGCATCTTCTTCAAATTACCTGATTGGAAAACACTTCTACTACGACATAATCTTGATGTTATGCATATTGAGAGAAACGTGTCAGACAACATTATGTCCACAGTGATGGATATGGTTGGAAAGACGAAGGACATAGTGAAGAGCTGCTATGATTTGGTGGATATGGGAATTAGGTCAGGTTTGCACCCTATTGAGAACGAGAATAATATTTTGTTACTAGCAGCATGCTACGTGCTATCATCTCAAGAGAAGTTGAAGGTTTGCAACTTTTTGGCTGAGTTAAAGGTTCCTGATGCATTCTCTTCCAATAGTTCAAGGTGTGTCAATGTGGCAGAAAGAAAGATATATGGACTAAAGTGTCATGACCATCACATTTTATTGCAGGAGCTATTTCCAATTGCAATTCGTGCCTTGTTGCCTAAGGAGGTCAGTGATCCTATAGTGGAGTTGGCTCAATTTTTTAAGATTTTGTGCTCAAAATGCTTAACCATGGAAGACCTAGATTCAATTGAAAAACAAATTGCCCTTACCTTATGTAAATTGGAAACTGTGTTTTCTCCGGCATTCTTTGATGTCATGGTCCACCTACCCATCCACTTAGCAAGAGAGGCAAAGATTGCAGGGCCTGTCTAATACTGATGGATGTATCCAATTAAGAGGTAACATTATCAAACCTATACAATTTCATTGTGTTGCATTTAGTATTAAAAACCCAATTAATTTGTCATTTGTATTTATAGGTATCTACGCACACTGAAGTCATATGTTCGCAATAAAGCTCGTCCAGAAGGCTCAATTGCTGAAGGTTATTTAGCTGATGAAAGCCTAATATTCTGCTCAAGGTATTTGAGCAATATTCCAACAAAATTCAATAGAGCTCCAAGAAATGATGATGAAAATATGACAGCTTCTCAGAGGTCGATATTTGGTCAAAGTGGACAGTTAAGAGGTGCCGGCAAATCGATTTTCCTCTCTAACAAAGAATTTGATCAAGCTTCTCTATACGTGCTACAAAATAGTGAAAAAGTTTGGCCGTTCATAGAGTATGTACACTATAGCTTACTCACAATTAAATTATTGGTAAACCAAATTCTAATACATGGAATGACACAATTTGTAGGGAGTATAAAAGGGAGCTCCAAACACAGGCATCAAATGTTGATTCAAGGCACATTAAAGAATTTCCTCAATGGTTTAATCATCTAGTAAGTATTTTTTAAGTAGGTTAACTAATGCATTATATTATATGTTATGTCATAACCTTTCGATGTTACTTTTTAATAAGTTACGAAGCCTGGTTCACAATGGCGAGGAGATGATGAGCTACTTAGCTTAGCCATTGGTCCTCAAAGAGTAGTATATAGCTATACCACAATTTTGGTCAATGGGTTTAGGTTTCATACAAGAGATCGTGAATCTCAAAGGAAAACCCAAAATAGTGGAGTTCTTGTGAGGGGCGATGATTCTGATCCTGAGAAGGAATATTATGGAATCCTTGAGGATATTTATGAGCTTTCTTATGTGGGGGATAGGAAAGAAGATCTCTTTAAATTTCATTGGTGGGATGTTGCTCATTTAGGAAGAGGATATAAAGTTGACATATATGGATATACAAGCGTGAATTCTCGTTTTTCATTGAATACAAACGAGCCATTTGTTATGGCATCTCAAGCAGAACAAGTTTTCTATTTGAATGATATTGTTGAGCGAGATTGGCTTGTTGTTGTGAAAACAAACCCCCGTGACCTTTTCAACATGCCTTCTGAAGATGATGTAAGAGAATCATTATCTACAGAAGATGCTTACCAACAGGATGAGGTTGAACATAATGAGTTCATTTACAATGACAATCAGAATGACATTGCAGTGGTATTATTGAGGGATGATATTCAACCTCAAAGTGTTAATCACCAAATTGAGGGAGGAAGTGTTAGAGAGGTTGACTTCATTAATGACAATGAAGAAGGAGAGACCACAGACGAAGAAAGTGATGATGAAGAAGACTTTTTATCTGAAGACTCTATATAAAATGCTATGGAATGTAATGGGTATATATAATGTAAAATATCCTTGTTAAAAATACTAGTTTAATTTAGTGTAAAACATTATATCTATAATATACATATTATTGGTAAATTTACTTGATATGAAATGTTATAGAATGTAGTAGGTATATACTTTGTGATCCCATATTTTGTTTTATATTGGATTTTTTTATTTTTTATCTGAAGTGTTGATCATTGACATTATCTGTCTATTTCTAGTAAGTTGATTTTCAAAGATGGCAGGAAGAGGAAGAGGTGGACGCAGTGGTTGCAGATACAGAGGTGTTAGACATGGTGGTTCTAATGAAGAAACTCCATTGCCGTGTATACAGCCCCGTCAGGGAGAGACTGAGCCACAACTCACCTTACCAACCTCTCGGTGTCCAATTAGCAGTTCGGGTAAGTAAATAAAATAGTTTACAAAATCAGTTAAGATTTCTTATTTTGTGCCTAATACCCTAATTTATTGTGCCTAATGAAGGAACCCCACTACCGTGTATACAGTCCGGTTTGGGAGAGACTGAGGCACAACTCACCCCACCAACCTCTCGGCGTCCAATTAGCAGTTCGGGTATGTAAATAAAATAGTTTACAAAATCAGTTAAGATTTCTTATTTTGTGCCTAATACCCTAGTTCATTGTGGTTCACAGCTTCTTGTTAGGGGATCATACAAATGTATCAGTGTAGACTCGAAGACAAAAAATGGATAGAAAATCCAAATTGTGATCCCTAACGATATCCTTCGAGCCGTGGGAGACGGATCAAGAGAACTTGTCAATTACATCGGACACATAGCATGATCCACTTGCCCTTTGAAAGAGCGGGAATGGACCAAAATTTGAGAATAGTGTGGGGAACAGATCTTGTTGCAAGTAAAAGTAATAATTAGCATAATTGTTTGTCAAACTTATATCCAGTTCTTAAATTTAACAAATTTGAGTTTATTGTCGTAGGAAAAATTTGAGGTTGGTGCAAGTATAGAATGGCGATTTGATGCATTCATCAATGCCACCGCATAAAGATTGTACAAAAATTGGAGGAGTCCCTTGCACAAATTCTACTCCCAGTACAACACCGATGAGGATAGACTAGCACATCCACCTCCCACGGTCAACGATGATGAATGGAGGCACTTGGTTAGTTTTTTTGGCTCAGATGAATTTAAGGTATTATGTAATACCATATTTAAATAGTGATCTATTATGAAATGTGCAACGAAATTGTTTGTCAAACTTATGAAATTATATGCAGGACAAAAGTTCAAAAAATGCACAGAACAGGGCTAAACAGTTAACAAAACATATGTGCGGATCTCGATCGTTTGCAGAAGTTGAGAAATTAACGGTCAGACTTTAGAATAACTTATTCTTATATATAAATTTATATGCATTTTTTATTTATCATTATATGACAATTATGTTTTATTGTAGAGAAATCATGAAACTGGAGAGAAGGCTCCAATTGACCATATATGGGAGATACAGCATACTCGTAAGTCGAAAGAAGGGGAAGTTATATGGTCAGATGCAAAGTCCCAGAAAGTTCATGTATACTTAAATTTTATTAAGTTTTACCTGATTTAATTTATATTTCTTTTTCTTATTCTAACTCCGCTTTGTTTTAAGCATAGGCCCAACTGAAAGAGATTGTAACCAAGCAATCTCAGGAAGACACTCCTGGTATGACCAATGACGAAATGTTGACTCAGGTTCTTGGTCAAAGGATGGGATATTTTCGTGGTAAAGGATACGGGGCTAAACCTCCCACTAAGAGAGTTGCTAACCAAATCACTCCCCAACACCTTGAAAAGCAAGAAAGGAAAATACGTGAAAAGGTTGCTACAGAATTACGTGAGGAGATGAGACTACGAGAAGAAAGGATGCAAGCACAATTTGAAGAAAAACTACAGTCACAAATAACCTCTTTAATCACATCCCTCAAACAGGTACTAATATGTATATAAAAATTTGTCTGACTGTGTCTTTGGCACTTTTGACTTACCATCCTTAAAACAATTTGATCTTTTTTTTGGTGTTTTCTCCAGAGATGCATGATTGTAATTGAGTATATTTGGACAGCTTAGAAATCCAAAATGCAAGCCTAAGTGAATATATGAGATACATGCATTTAGAGCATCTATTCGCTTAAAGTGACTCAAACTTGCAACAAATGTTGTTTCAAACTTGTTTGTGTGTGCAAATTCCTCAAAAAGCTTAGGAAAAGTTGTTTGAATGGTAATTTAGTTCTTGCAAATATGATTGCTTTTTTTTTGATCTGGATAAGATGATATCTTTTCTAGATGTAAGAATGATTTAATACTCTGTATTTTTGTAGGAAGAACCAGATAACCGTATCTTTTATCTTGATCTTGTGATTTTATTTTGAAGAAAGAACCTGATAACCATATCTTTTTTATCTTGATCTTATGGCTGTATTTTGATGAAATAGCCGTATAACCATATTTTAATACTTTACATCAAGTATGCATTGAGACATATGCGTATATGCAAAAACTGAATACCAGAACTCAGGAAGAAACTTCTTAATGGGGTGTATACAAATAGCCTTCAACTTGCTGTTTTTTTCATCTTTTCTTTTCATGGTAATTCAATTGCTCATGAATAATTTGGTTTCTATAGTAACCAGGTACCACATTTTATATGGATTTTATTGCTTTCTGTTGATGGTAATCTACTTGTTCATACATAGTAAGGTTTCTCAATGATTGGTAGCTTGTAGTTTGAAGGCTTGGAGGGTTTCATTGTATTGAATTTTTCAATCTACCAGTTATCAAAATAAAGCTAAACCAGATTTTGGAATATTTGAATTTTTTTCCCTTTTAATAGTTGATTTCTGTCTTGGCCTAACAGGTGTTATAATCTTGTATTTTTACATGCTTTTACCGTTTGTCCATGTTAATGTGATTGATAAGTGTTAGGCATGTTGTAACTTTTAAATTTGTTTAGTTTTCGGATGTCTTGATTATTGCATATTAAAGTACAGTTACAGGTTGCTGGCCACTTGCTCTGTATTTTTGTAGAAAGAACCAGATAACTGTATCTTTTATCATGATCTTGTGATTTTATTTTGAAGAAAGAACCTGATAACCATATCTTATTTATCTTGATCTTATGGTTGTATTTTGATGAAATAGCCGTATAACCATATTTTAATACTTTACATCAAGTATGCATTGAGACATATGCATATATGCAAAAACTGAGTACCAGAACTCAGGAAGAAACTTCTTAATGGGATGTATACAAATAGCCTTCAACTTGCTGTTTTTTTCATCTTTTCTTTTTCATGGTAATTCAATTGTTCATGAATAATTTGGTTTCTGTAGTAACCAATGACCACATTTTATATGGATTTTATTACTTTCTGTTGATGGTAATCTACTTGCTCATACATAGTAAGGTTGCTCAAGGATTGGTGGCAATTGATTTTAGATATTGTGGTTTGTAGTTTGAAGGCTTGGAGGGTTTCATTGTATTGAATTTTTCAATATACCAGTTATCAAAATAAAGCTGAACCAGGTTTTAGAATATTTGGAAATTATAGCTTACAAGATTTGAATTTTTTTTCCCTTTTAATAGTTGATTTCTGTCTTGGCCTAACAGGTGTTATAATCTTGTATTTTTACATGCTTTTACCGTTTGTCCATGTTAGTGTGACTGATAAGTGATAGGCATGTTGTAACTTTTAAATTTGTTTGGTTTTCAGATGTCTTGATTATTGCATATTAAAGTACAGTTACAGGTTGCTGGCCACTTGCTCTTGAGCTTGTTGCCTAGTTAGCTCTGATGTTCAAAATTCAAAGAAAACCTATCTTTTGAAATAGCTGTTGGCATTGAGAAAATGGGTGTCTTCCTTTTACAAACTTAGTGTTAACAAGATATGAAATTATTTTGATTGTTGTAAGATTTTATAGATTTTCATCTGTTCTAACTTATGAAGAGAATTGGTCATTTTTTTATTATGAGAAGTGGTTGCAATTGAATTGTCATTTTGATGTCACAATATATGCTATGTACTGATTTGCTCCCACACTAGAAGAATTCAAATATGTTCCATGGCTTGCCTTGTACTGATTTGGTCTTGTCACCTTTTGACTTAGTGTTAACAAGATATGACATTGTTTTGATTGCTGTAAGTTTTTATGGATTGTCATCTGATCTGACTTATGAAGAGAATTGGTCATTGTTTTATTATGAGAAGTGGTTGACGTGGTGTTAACAAGATATGACATTGTTTTGATTGCTGTAAGTTTTTATGGATTGTCATCTATTCTGATTTATGAAGAGAATTTGTCATTGTTTTATTATGAGAAGTGGTTGCAATTGAATTGTCATTTCGATGTCACAATATATGCTTTGTACTGATTTTCTCCCACACTGGAAGAATTCAAATATGTTCCATGGCTTGCCTTGTACTAATTTGGTCTTGTCACATTTTGACGTGGTGTTAACAAGATATGACATTGTTTTGATTGCTGTAAGTTTTTATGGATTGTTATTTGTTCTGACTTATGAAGAGAATTGGTCATTATTTTATAATGTGAAGTAACGGTAATTTGATTGTCCGTTTGAAGGCACAATGAGAATTGGTCATTGCTCCGACACTTAATTAGCTCCTTCCTTCTTCCCTCTTATTGTTCCTGATTGTTGTAGATTTCTGTGAATTGTCATATGTTATGACTTATGAAGAGAATTGATAATTGTTTTATAATGAGAAGTGGCGGTAATTTGATTGTATTTTGAAGTCACATATATATGATTTTTACTTTTTCTTTTTCTGATTTTATTGTATTTTTGTAATGGTTTTATTTCCTCTAAAACATATGGTTAGGTTTCAGATAGTTAAAATTTGGTCTAACACTAGAAGAATTCAAATATATATGTTGCATGGTTGTAGCACTGAGTGAATTTTCTCTCAAGGATTATGTGGCCGCTTAATTTTTGCTTTTGTTGGATGATTTTGTGCATAGGTGAATGTTTTTTCAGAACAAGAAAAAAATAGGGTGTCTTCTAATTATTTGGTCTGAACTTATGCATTTTTATTTTTGGGACAAACTTGAACTATAGATAGAGAGGATTAGCATTTGCAATTTGAGCATAAACAAGCGTGGGTCATATATGCTTGACTATTATTTTTTTTATTAATGTTTCTGTGATTCTACAATATTGTAGATAAAATAGAGCACACTATCAATATGTCATGTTTAATAGTTAGTGAGAGTGAAATAATGACTAAATTAGTCATTATTATGTGCATAATGTTAGAATATTTTTTTAAGTGTCATATATGTGATATTAACTTTGTTAAACTTAGTCACATTTATTTTTTTTGTATTTTTTTCAAGCTATTGGTATATATTTATTTTTAAAAATTCTACTTGTCATATTTTAATTTATTATTGGAATATGAATAGGGACAAATTCCGCTGGGCATTATGGGTAGTGCTGCACCAAGTTCTACGACTAATGCAACACCATCTCCAAGAGAGCCACCAAGTTGATTTTTTTTTACTTTGTTAACATTTTATTATGTAATGTTTTGTTAATTGACATTGTATATTTCACTCAACAATCATGTATTATGTATGAAATTCTAGTTATATATATATATACTTTATTAATTTCTTTGACTATGTTTTTTTAATCATAAATAAAGATTTTATTTAAATGGTAAATAATTTTTTTTTTTAAAAAATTACTATAGGATTCAGTGGCGACCAAAAGTCGTCACTGAATCCAACGATGGGAGATTCAGTGACGACTGTAGTCGTCACTGAATCAAGAATCAAAGGATTAAGTGACGACTTAGTTTTCACTGAATCCATCGTAAATGGCTTTCAGATTTCTTTTTTCATCCAAAGTTTCAGTGACGACCTTCCTCAGTCGCCACTGAAAGTTACATTCAGTGGCGACTGAGGAAGGTCATCACTGAAAAGTTACGAAATTTCTAAAAAAATTTATCCAGGTTTCAGTGGCGACCCTTTAAAGTCGCCACTGAAAGTCACATTCAGTGGCGACTTAGTCGTCACTGAATCATAATTTTCAGTGACGACTTTGAAGGGTCGCCACTGAAAACCGTGCATTCAGTGGCGACTTAGTCGTCACTGAATGTATACATTCAGTCACGACTTTTCTAAGTCGCCACTGAAAGCTTCAGTGACACATTTATCTGCGACCACCTAGTGACGACTAAAGTCGCCACTGAATGCCAGTTTTCTTGTAGTGAGATAGGAGTTTTAAAAATTACCTTTTTAGTTGATTTTTTCCCTTCATTTTTCGACCAATCTCTGGCTAATTTTTCAGAAACCAATTGGATGGATTTGTAGAACTTTTCATCCCGAGTCCGTTGGCGGTGGTGATGTCGAAATCCAAGATTCGAAAGTGGTAGAATTTTAGAAAGAAGTTTTAGGGTTTTGGGAGAGAAAAATTTAAAGGAGAGAGAGAGAAATCCAAATTTTTCTACTTTTTGGGTGGCTGAGGCTCTTAAAATATCTCGGGAGGACCTTTCTGTAAAAATTCAATTTTAGAGAGAGGTCCTTGCAAATTTTTCTTATTTATATTTTGACCCCTAAACTTTTAAAAAAGTATATTTTGGCTCCAAAACATAAATTCTTATATTTTCTTTATAATTCTTCAACCCATGTAATAAATAAATATATTTTTAATGATTCTTTTATTTAATTTTTTTAATTTAAGATTTTCTTTAAATTTTAAAATTATTACAGTATATATGGTTCTCAAAACATTAATAATGGACCCAAAATGAACTTTTTTCTAAGATGTTAAAATATTCCTTTCCCATTCTGCAGCCATCGTCGCGTATTGGCCGGAGCCTATCCATGAATACTATAGGAATTGAAGCGGCAATTCTCTGTCACCTTGTTCATTGGCTAATCTAAACTTAGCTTCCTTGTTCTTCCCACCGAAGTTGAATTTTGTTAGTAGCGAATAATTTCTTCCACATAAAAAAGTTTTAAAATTATAAGGTCCATTGGTGTTTATTAAATAATTTATTATTAATAAAAAAAATCAAATATTTACATTCTTATAATAAAACAAAAACAATCTAATGATATTTATTTACCTAAAAAAATCTAATAATAACAATTTCTAAATTTCTAAAAGTTGACTCCGATCTTTATATTCTTATAAACTTACATTTCATTTTCTGCAAGGCAAGTAATGACGTGAGCTTGCGAGACATGACTATTTGTTTATTTTCTTTCTCTTGTTTATGCGGATAGTCACTTGAATTTGAAACCAGCAATTTTGGTGAAAACTCCATAATCATTAAATTAATTAACTCATTAATTTTTTTTTGAATCACACTTATGAAATTCAAAATATTCTTAACTAAATCTAGTATATAAAAATAAGTAAATTAAACTAATTATAAAGAGAGATTTAAGTATATCAGATATATTTTTCAATAAAATTTATCTTTAATATATTTACTTATATTTTTGTAATTAACTTGACCTATTTAATTTTTATAAACCATATTTATTTAAAAATTTCACATCTAAATTATGCTTAAGAAATAGTCTGTGGACACAAAATCAGAGCAAAACTGATAACTAAGATAGTTGTCCTTTATACGTTTTCTTATTCTTACTGATTAGTTGAATGGTATAAGACTTTAATCAAGTGCACAATCAAGTTTGAGATTTAGTTAGACTAATTTTTGAAGATTAAGTCTCAAGGAAATTTTTTTGTGAGTTCTTTAATTTCAACATAAATAATCTGCTTTTATCAGAACCAATAAGATAAATTAATTGAAATATGCATAAACCGACGTTAATAGACCATTTGATCATAATATTAGAAAGAGTTATCAATTAAGATTAGCCTAACTTTAACGACTATAAATTTTTAAAATTCAAACAGGATAAGTCTTAATTAAATATAAGTCATAAAAATTTTAATCTAACCCTTAGTTAAGGGTTACAGGTTGACCCTAGGGCCTAATTTTGATTTTAAGAGCCAACTCTTAATTAAGATTGGCCTTAATTGTTAGCTTGAAAAAACAAACGCTAAAACTGTCAAGCCCCCAATTTAAAGGTACGCGATTGTCACAAATAGTATATAACTTTATCCTTATTTATTGTATATATGCTTCAAATATATCACATAATAGGAGTAAAATATACGTTCACAAGTTTCCAGTATAACCAAATATATATGCTAAGTCTACACATCAATTTTACAGCAGAAGTAAAGATTCTGCCTGTGGCGTTCAGAGTATACTCTAAATTACAAATACATAATGTTTTAGTACTGTGAGCCTTAGAAGTAACGTGGACTCACTCAGAGAATATGACTCCTAGTTGATCACATAGCTGCAGATTCAAATTCTGTAACCTTATCTGAAAGAAAATGTAAATATCGTGTACTGAGTTTGACAATTCAGTGAGTAGATAAAACATTTTATGACCTCTTAGGTCAACATATGGATGTACACATATATTAAAATTTATCACATAGAATATTACAGTTCAGAGGTACATCCATATGAGACCCGTATCTCAAATGTTCTGAGTTCAAATCATATTCAAATATTCAAAATCATATGCAATACTGTATGATCAATAATCAAATAATATTATGCATCAAAATATTTTTAATAAAAATATTAGGAGGATCTCATATCAGAACTATCATATCAGAGTTCAGGCCCTTCTGTATTTTGGTGGTGTAGGATTAGCATAAACTCAGCATTCTGCTGAGATTTGCCCTACCACTATTCAAGAGAACACGCAAATGAATTCTAATATAGGTATTTCCCAAGCAAACAATAAGGGAGGCAAGTCACATATCATATAGTCGGTATCTTGCTCAGATAGGAGACATCCTGCTCTCCATCACATATCATATCCTGTGTGTTGGCCGTCACATGAGGTTAGCACCACTCCTACTAGCTAAGGTATCAAGGTGCACCAAGGTTAACATCACTTGCTATTAGCAAATAGTATTTTCAATAGGATTCCTACACAAAAATTATCATTTACACATATATCATATCATCCAATATAGATTTTTCAATATAATACAGACTTTCAGTCTCAGTACAATTTATTTGTCATAAATTTTCCAATCAGGGTTTATCACATATACATACCCTTTTCCAAGGCAATCTTATAACTTTATAGATCAATGCCACGTGCATAAAATATTCACTTTACCATATGATAAAAAATGCATTTAAAAACACATATACAATGAGTTCAAAAATCTATTTTCAAAACCATACTCTTCTTGAACTATAAGTCAGATAATAAATAAATCAGGTAGGTTACTCCACTTCAGAGACATATAAAAGTATAAATAACTTGTAAACAGAATTAACTATACATTTAAAGTTCAAGAAGATCATAGGATAAGTCATAGAAAGAATTAAGTACTCACAAAGCTAGTATTCCAAGTTGGATAGTCCCAAAATGTATTTTTTCAAGTCAAATCTGATCAAATTGACCTAAAAAATGAGTTCAAATGGTCCAAAAACCTAAGAAATGACTCCAAAATTGCAAAATATGACCTCTAGGAGCTTAGTCAACGCTGATCAACTATGGAAATACTGTTCACCACCATAAATTACTATTCACAGTTGAAAAATACTATTCACGACAATCGGATTTACTGTTCACGATATACAAAAGTTGTCAGATGACAGCAAAATTTCATATCCTAAGATTTTTCGACCTCCTAAATCTATCTATGGTGTCAGGTTTTTAATTTAAGGACTCTAAGAAGGAGATTTAGAACTTACCTTTCTAGGGTTTTTCTTCTATTTTTCAGCAGATTTTTAGCCAAATTTCTAGAAACCAATCAAATAGAATTGTAGTCCTCATCATTTTGAATTCGTAAACGGTGATAGTGTTGAAATCTGAGGTCTAGAAGTGTTAGAAATCTAGAGAGAAGTTTTAGGATTTTTAGAGAGAGAAAATGAATTTTGGGAGAGAGAGTGCAGAACTTCACGCCAAATTCTGCATCTAGTTTCTCTTAAAATCCTCTAAGAGACCTATTAATAAAATTTCAAATGTTGAGGGATGTCCTTGCAATTTTTGTTATTTACATTTTGACCCCTAAACTTTTAAAAAATTACATTTTGGCTCCAAAACTTAAATCATCATTTTAACTTCACAATTTCTCAAACAATATAATAATCAAGCACATTTCCAATGGTATTTATCGCCATTTCCATAATCCTCACTTTCATTCAAAATTTCCTTTAATTTAGGATTTTTTTTCATTTATTTAGGGTTTTCCTTTCTTTCTTTTTTCTTTCTTTTTTTAAATTTTTTTTTATTTTGGGGTTATTACAAAAACTGCCGGACCTGACCTCATGAAATGGTTTAAACTTGAAAGCAATGTATGAAAAATATTGCTACCTACAAAATCACGTTGCTCTCATTGCCCTTTTTACCCCTAAAAAACGTAAGACTATGCTTTTGTGAAACACCAAAACATGTTTGGTACAGAGTCATCTGTTTCAGCTTCCAAAGATTCTCTTCTTGCCATTTTGCTTGATTTGTTATCAAACATTTGTACGAGTCCACTGTCTTTTCATATCATCATCTCGAGGTTAGATGTAAATTTCTTTGCTTTCCTTTCTGTAATGCCATTCTATTATGTTAGAATTAACTTTCCCAATGCGATCCAATTAACTATTCATATAAGGATATTTTTATAATGTCCAGAGTAAAAATATAATTTTAATATTTTAAATAATAATAATTTTATGTTTAAAGAATTTAAAGTATTTATATAAAATAAAAAAATAATCTAATAATATTCTGATCTACTTATACGAACATCATCTAATTTAGGGGTAAGCACAACCCGTGTAACCTGTCTAAACCTGATTGAAACCGACAAGAAGATAGTATTTCAGGTTTGCAAAATCGGGTTGGCGGGTTGGAATGGGTGAAAAATTTTGGAAGATCGGGTTCACCGGGTTGGATCGGGTCCACTAGCAAGCAACCCGTATAACCCGACTCGATCGAAAGAGATGCCTCCTAAAACTATACGTCGTCATTTTGCTATCAGTTTATTAGGATTTTCCCCATTTTCTTTTCTTCCTCAGCCCATCACCCGAGCCCAAGATGACACACTCCCTCTTTGCTGCACTTCCCCTCCCTTTTTTTTCCTCTTGGCACCACGACTACCTCACGTCCTCACCATCACGAAGCCCCAGCCACCGAGCTGCCATTGAAGCCTCCAACCCTCCACCGTCACGAACTCACAACACCACAACTACAAGGACTCATAGTAAGTTCCTCACTTTAATTTTGCTCTTTCAAAACCTTAAATCTCTAATCGTGGACTGTGGTTGTGCATGCCCTTGAAAAGCTGTGTATTTTATTCATCTGTTGCAAACTTGTGCTTTGTGGTTCACTTGGGTTGGCTTGAACTCCCATTCCCTTTCTCCCAATGTATGATGTAGTTAAGTCGCAGATACCCTGTTGTAAATTTGTGCTTTTGATAATATTAAAAAGATGACCTCACATTAATAAATGTTCATTCCATCATTGCATTGGGATTGTTTTTGTGTTTATTCATCTGGTGCTTATTCAGTTATTTTTGTGTTTTGGTTAATGTATGCGTAATCTATTTGTCATTTCGTGCCAAACTTAGGCTTAAATAACCTTTTACTGAACTGATTCATAGAAGAAGCAAATAAGGCATTCTTTTTTAAGTTGATATCTCTTCTTGAGGGACAATTTTCTACTCAAGAAGGCAGTTGTCCTAGCTAGTGTATACCAATTAAGAAATAATGATAGTAACCGAGTTACATGGAAATTCAATGTTGCTGGGCTTAAAGATGCCATCATTTTTACATGGGATGCTTCTGTCTTCCTCTTTGTCTGGTAGCATACTGAACGTGGTGCATTCGAAGAATACAGTATTTGGTTTTCCATTAAGAAAGTTCTTCAGAGTGAACCCGAAAAAGACAAGGAAAAGATTTCTGGCTACTTCTACTTTTGCAAATGTTGGTCATGATATCTGGTTGTAATGATATCTTGCATTAATGATATCTGGTTTTCCATTAAGAATACAATATCTGGTTGTAATGATATCTTGCATATTTCCATGAACCGTTCTGCTCCTTTAAAATTAATGACTTGTTGATCTGTGTTAATCATGACTTTATCACACATTATTGATTAAATTTTACCAGGTTTGCTGTTATTGTTTTTTTTTCTTTTTAATAACCAAGTACAAAAAGTATTTATAGAATGCTAGTAGAATGAGGTTATGTTCCCTTTTTCAAATTGTTATTCAAAGATTGTGTGTAGGCATTGCCTTATCATATGGGAACTATCTTAGGCTTCCCAGTTCATAAAAAATGGCTACTTTATGATTTTCTTGCCACTTTACTCTTGTGGGACAAAGTGTAATGGCTGTATGCCTGTACGATTTTCTTGCCACTTTACTCTTGTGGGTTTGGGTGTTTCAAACTTGACAGTTAGAATGGACTCCTCAAAAGAGCAAGAGACAACTGCATCTACAGCAAAATCACCTTCAGCTATAGTTGAACCAAAAGGAAAAGACAAAATAGGAACTTTAGTCGGCACTAAAGATTCTAATGTCACTCCCCCTAAGCGCCAAAAAAGGAAGCCCCTTACAAGTGGATCTTAGCAGTCATCAGCAGTGTCACGGCCCCAAATGATGGAACACATGATCGGCACGGCATAAGGGTTTTCCCCTAGCTGCAAACCTAACGCATAGCACATACAAACCTCCAGCACACAATCCAGAGTACAGAATAAATATAACTGGCCACATATGCCACAACCAGTATAAGAAAATACTGTATATATATATATATATATACATATATATCTCATGAATCCAACATTTGTGATTCAACTTGGCCCATGGCCTCATAATACAACATCGTTGTAAAACATAAAACCGTTTTCCAATCAACACATCAAAATACGCAAGAAACGAGGATCCTGCCTGTAAATTCATGGAGATACACTAGACATAAACTAAACTAGACATCCAGTACAAAATAGCCTTGCCCAAACTGAGGCTCACCAACGCTATACTCAGCCTCCTACGAAGCTGTAACTGAATCAAAGTCTCTTTGACTATCTGTGGGGAGAAAACATAAGAGCGGTGAGACCACATCTCAATGAATGGGTAAATCATACTATAACTGAAATAGGGCAAACCAAGCACGAGTGTTTCGCAATGGGTTTAATAATTGAAATCCAAGTGTAAAGATAATAATAGAAACATTTAAGCATTTAACCATAATTTATTGAAAGAAAAGCTAAACAATTTAAATGTATATTCAAAAGATAAATCTGGATTTAAATCAGTAACCGTAAAGCAAATCAATTATGCATGGAAAGTAATAAATGAAGTTATTTATGCAATAACAATGATGAATGAGCTTATTTAGAAATATTTAATCTTTGAGAAAAATGCATCAGTTTATTAGAGTTCTTTCTTGACAGATCATCATCTTCCCCAAGCACATAGCAAGGAAAGGGTAATCACTGTAGGCATAGACATAAGTCCACCCTAAATTCCCCCAAGCACACAGCAAGGGTATGGCAATCACTATAGACGTAGACATACGTCCACCCTAAATCCTTGTGTCTTAGGCAGTCATATGCTCGTCACAGTATCCTAGGCTGAAGCCTTCGCATGAAATCCTGTGTCTTAGGCAGTCATATGCCCGTCACAGTACCTTAGGCCGAACCCTTCGCATGACCATGGTGTACCAGGACTAGCACTTTCTGCGGCTAGCTAACAGTGATCTAAAAGGTTCCCTCCAATATAAAACATTTGAAAATATGCTCTTCAAAAGAGTTTAAAGTAAAACATTTCAATAACATTATAATAAAGCTATAATTCTCCATCTAGCTCTTTTCATGCATAAAATTCAGTTCTAAAATATGTTACATCCATGTATTCCCATGGAGACCTTTATCATCATAAACTTTCCCTTTAAACATATCGTCCGTAGACGTCGCATAGATGTTCGCATGCATTAAATCATTTCATGGCTAACTTAGTTCATTTCTATGACTAAGTTCACATTTCTATAAATCTAGCTCAAATGGAGAATTATCAGTCTAGATGCTTGCCCTGCATACCTAGGGTTCAACTAGGATTGAAATTTATAATTTCTAACATGGTTGGAACATATTGGTTTTCAAAGGGGTAAAACAATTTAGCATACATTCCAACTAGTATAGAAACCCTATATTCTAGCATAGAAACTACTTCTAAGACTATCTATGGACAGAATTTCGGTAAAACGAAGCCTAAAACGCGATTGGACAGAATTTTACCTTGGAGGTTACTGTTCATGCAATTTTCTGGCGACATTCCGGCGGTTTTGCAGCGAAATTGATCGGTGGGGTTTATAGCTCTCCTTCCCACGAGTCCAACGGTACCTTGCTTGCTCAAATCGGACGTCCGGATGATGAGATATCTTAGAGAGAAGGTAGAGAAAATTTTAGAGGGAGAGAGAGAGAGAGAGGGAGTCAGATGCAGGGGAAAATGAAGGAGAAGGGAGGGGGAAGCTGTAGAAAACGCAGAAAACAGCACGAAGCACGGCCTGGCCGTGTCCTGGAGCACGGCCGTGTTTCGGGGCTACAGTGCACCATGATTTTGGCCGAATTTGACAAAATGTCCAACATGAAAGTTGTAGCCCTTTCTCTTAACTTTCATTAGCCACTTTAATCACCTAATTTAGAGTTCATATGAAGGAGTTATATATAAAATAGTGAGCAAAGGTCCAGACCACACTACGCTGCAGTTTTTGCCTCTTATCACTATCATATTCACGGAATTAGAAAAAGTTCCCAACATCAAAGTTGTAGATATATGTCTTATCTTTCACTTAAATTAGATGTCATATGAGAGAGTTATGCTTATATGAGTGAAGAAAGGTCAGAAATGCTTTAAAATTTTACATTGTTCTCAACTTCCTTCTTTCAAATGATTTGTACTTAACCTTCAAAGGTTTGGGTTATTACATTCTCCCCTCCTTATAAAAATTCAGTTCCCGAATTTTACAAAAACCAACAACATGAAAACATAAGACTACTCTTGGAACAGCTGTGGATACTTCTCTCTCACGACGTCCTCTACTTCCCACGTAGCTTCCTCTTTGGAATGATTCTGCCAGATCACCTTCACTGTAGGGATATCCTTATACCTCAACTTTTTCACTTGTCTATCAACAATGGCCACGGGTTTCTCTTCGTAGGCCAACTTGTCATCCAAAAGGATTTCTTGCAGTTGAATCACATAAGATGGGTCAGGTAGATACTTCCTCAACATTGAGACATGGAAGACTGGATGCACTTCACTCAATCCAGGTGGTAGGGCAAGGCGGTATGCCACTGTTCCTACCCTATCCAAAACTTTAAAGGGTCCAAAATACCTCGGGCTTAACTTCCCTTTCTTACCAAACCGCATGATTCCCTTCATGGGTGAAACTCTAAGGATCACGTGATTGCCTAGAGAAAACTCCAACTCCCATCGCCTATGGTCCACATAAGCCTTCTGACGACTTTGTGCAGTTAAAAGCTGTTCCCTTATCAGCTTGACCTTCTCTATGGCATCTTGCCCCAAATATGACCCTAACAGCTTGGCTTCTCCAACCTCAAACCATCCAACGGGAGATCGGCATCTTCTCCCATAAAGAGCTTTAAAAGTTGCCATCTGAATACTGGCTTGATAACTGTTGTTGTATGCAAACTCAACTAATGGCAGGTATCCTTCCCAACTGCCACCAAAGTCCAAAATACATGCTCTAAGCATATCCTCCAGAATTTGAATTGTGCATTCTGACTGGCCATCTGTTTGAGGATGAAAAGCGGTGCTTAGATCCAACCTCGTCCCCAAATCTTCTTGAAAAACTTTCCAAAACCTTGTCGTAAACTGTGGACCTCGGTTAGATATGATGGATACAGGGACTCCATGTAATCTGACGATCTCATTCAGATATAGGCTTACATACTGAGCCGCATTAAAGGTAGTCTTCACTGGTAAGAAGTGGGATGACTTGGTCATTCGATCCACTATCACCCATACTGAGTCATAACTCTTAGGGGTCCTTGGTAACCCTGTAACGAAGTCCATAGTGATCTTTTCCCACTTCCACTCCGGTTTCTCAATCTGTTGGTGCAAACTGGCAGGCTTCTGGTGTTCAGCTTTCACTTGCTGACAAACTAAACACTGAGCCATAAAATTAGCTACATCCTTCTTCATCCCATTCTACCAATACAAGTCTTTGAGGTCACTGTACATCTTATTTGTTCCTGGGTGGATAGTATAGCTTGATTGATGTGCCTCCTCCAAAATCTACTTCCTCAAGCTATCCACATCGGGTATATACAAGTGCTTCTCACATCTTAACACTCCTTCAGCATCCACGCTGAATTCAGAAGTCTGATTATTCCTAGCTTCATCCTTGAGCTTACACAGCTTAGCATCTTTGTCTTGATCTGCCTTAATCTGCTCAACCAGCGGAGAGTGTAGTTGCATATAGGCTAACAACACACTTGGCTCCTTTACTTCAAAGCGCATCCCCTCACCTTCTAGCCGATGAATATCCCTTACCAACGGCCTCCGGAGTAGGGTGATATGGGCTAGACTCCCCATTGACTTTCTGCTCAGAGCATCTGCTACCACATTGGCCTTGCTTGGGTGGTACAAGATGGTGCATTCATAGTCCTTCACCAACTCCATCCACCTCCTCTGTCTCAAGTTAAGATCCCTTTGTTGAAAGATGTACTTGAGGCTCTTGTGGTCCGTGTAAATCTCACAGGGTTCACCATAGAGATAGTGCCTCCAAATCTTCAAGGCAAAGACCACTGCCGCCATCTCCAGATCATGTGTAGGATAGTTCTATTCGTGCTTCCTGAGCTGCCTAGATGCATAAGCTACAACATGACCATTCTGCATTAACACACAACCCAAGCCAACCCTTGAGGCGTCACAGTACATTGAGTATCCTCCAGTGCCCGTTGGGATAATTAGAACTGGGGTTGTGGTTAGACATTTCTTCAAGGTCTGAAAACATTCTTCGCATGCATCCGACCACTCAAACTTTACTCCCTTCCTAGTTATTCGGGTCAAAGGAGCAGCAATTCTGGAGAAATCCTTGATGAACCTCCAGTAATACCCTATTAAACCCAAGAAACTTTAGATCTTCGTCACACTAGCGGGGCGATGCCACTGCTGTACTGCCTCTACCTTCTCGGGGTCTACTTGAATGCCGTCCTTCGTGACTACATGCCCCAGAAACATAACGATGTCCAACCAAAACTCACACTTAGAGAGTTTGGCATACAACTGCTGATCCCTTAAGGTCTGCAGAATGACCCGTAGGTGTTGTTCATGCTCCTCATGGTCTTTAGAATAAACCAAGATGTCATCAATGAACACAATGACAAACCAATCCAAGAATGGCTTGAACACCCTGTTCATCAAGTCCATAAAAGTAACTAGTACATTACTTAGTCCAAAAGACATAACCAAAAACTCATAATGACCATAACGGGTCCTAAAAGTTGTCTTGGAAATATCCTCCTTCCTGATCTTCAACTGATGGTACCCTGACCTCAGATCAATCTTGGAGAAACATTTCGCTCCTTGAAGTTAATCGAACAGATCATCAATCTTGGGTAAAGGGTAGTTGTTGCGAACCGTTAGCTTATTCAGTTGTCGATAGTCAATGCAAAGACGCAAAGACCCATCTTTCTTCTTCACAAAAAGGACCAGAGCACCCCATGGAAAAGTGCTCGGCTTGATGAAGCCCTTATCCAACAAATCCTGCAACTGACTCTTTAGCTCCTTAAGCTCTGTGGGTGCCATCCTGTAAGGCGGTATAGAAATTGGTCGAGCCTCTGGAATAAGGTCGATACCAAACTCTATCTCCCGTTCAGGAGGTAATCCTGACAACTCCTCTGGAAAGACATCCAGGAATTCTCTTACCACTGTCATCTTGTCTACATCGGGTACCTTCCCATCCACATTTCTAACGTACGCCAAGTATCCTTGGCATCCCTTCTTCAACATCTTCTGAGCACCCAAGACTGAAATCAGGTTACTTGGAGCTTTACTTCGGTCACACTGGAACCGGAAAGGAACTTCACTTGCAAAGTTGAACTTGATTGCCTTCCCATAGAAATCCAAGGTAGCATAGCATGATGCCAACCAATCCATTTTTAGGATTACATCAAAGTCGATCATGTCCAAGATGATCAAATCAGCAGATGTCCCCCTATCACCCGCTGACACTTTACATGACTTGCATACTTGCTCTACTGACAAACAATCACCAATCGGGGTGGTTACAAAGAAAGGGGCATCCATCCTAATCGGATCCTTACCCAAGCTCTTAGCAAAACTAGGGAAAACATAGGAATATGTAGACCCAGGGTCAAACAAAACATATGCTTCATGAAGGCAAACCGAAAGAGTACCTGTCATGACCGCATTTGAAGCCTGTGCATCCTGCCTGGTGAGAGCAAAAATCCTGGGTTGACCTCGGCCCATCATCCCTCTACCAGTACCTCTGCTACTTGCTTGGCTCGGTATAGTCCTCATAGGCTGAGCTACCACTGGGGTTTATAGCAAAGCCGGTCGAGTTGACCCTTGGCTTGAGCCATACAACTGGGGACACTCCCTCTTCATGTGTATTGGTTGGTTGCACTAATAGAAAACATCCATCTCCTTGCGGCACTGACCAAGGTGATAGTTGCCACAAGTAGGGCATTGTGGCCTGTTCTGCTGAATGGCCCTTGGTCCTGGTTGACCTATATACCTAACGTTCCCTTGGCTAAGACCTAGCCTACCACTCGCATCTGATCTCTGGTTGGGGTTCCCAACATTCTGTGGTGCTGAGCGCTACTGGCCCTAAAATCGTGGTCCTTGGGAATGAGAAATTTGCCCTCCTTTGGAGCTCCCGTCCCTATCCCTATTTCTTAGCTTAGCATTCTTGACATCGGCCGAATGCCTAGTCTCCATCATTCTTGCATAATCCACAGCCTCTGCATAGTTGGGGAATTGCTTAATCTAGGGTGCCACTGATTTAAACAATGCTGGCATCAACCCCTGGATAAACTTTTTGATCATGGCCCTTTCAGTAGGGACCATGTGCGGTGCATACGGCGACAGTTGTGTGAAGCGGTAATCATACTCCGTGATTGACATACTGGGAGTCTGCTTTAACTCCATAAATTTTTGACACTTGGCATCTCGGATACTCTGAGGCACAAACCTCTCCATGAAGACTTCCTTGTACTCTGGCCATCCCAAAGGTGGTGCTGTAGCTCCCCTTCTGCGCATCATGGTCTTAAACCATACCTGCGCTACACCAGACAACTAGAAGGATGCCAACTCTACTGATCGGATTTCTGGACACTTAAGCACCTCACAGATCTTCTCAGTGTCCTCTATAAACTCTTGGGGATCTTCACTAGCCAACAACCCCTTAAAGGTTGGCGGTTTCAGCTTCAGGAACTCAGATAGTTCTACTTCCCTCTCGGTGGGTCTCACATGCCGCTCCACGGGCCTAACTGGTTCTGAAACGGAGATAGCTGTTTCGGGCTATTGTGGGTCCCTTCCACCTTGCCCATCCCTTCTTTCGGCTAAATTTTCTATCGCCCGCTACATACATTACATGGTTGCCAAC
This sequence comes from Gleditsia sinensis, assembly GCA_037074535.1. Lineage (NCBI taxonomy): Eukaryota > Viridiplantae > Streptophyta > Magnoliopsida > Fabales > Fabaceae > Gleditsia > Gleditsia sinensis. The sequence continues at coordinate 8,150,063 of CM073463.1, forward strand.
ATTTGGGCTATCACATCATCCTGGGGGTGAGAAGACATTTCCCCCGCCCTGGGAGTCTCAGTTTGCTCACTGCTCAACTCAGCTTGTTCAGCTGCTTCAGCAGCCCTTACACCCCTGCCACTGCCTCTTACATTGGCTCTAGGTCGGCCTCTACCACGACCTCTACCTCGGCCTCTAGGCACGGGTACTGCGGACTGAGCAGACTCTTCAGCCATCTGCTCTTGAACCGCGGGTTGCCTAACCTTTAATCTCATTCTTGGTGGCATCTCGCTATAAAACAGAGACAGCCCAACCATCACATAACCATGCCAACATAGCATACTATAAACTGACTGACTTGAACAAAATCTCGTTCTTGATGGTATCTCGCTATAAAACAGAGGTAGCCCAACCGTCACTTAACCATGCCAACATAGCATACTATAAACTGACTTACTTGAACAAAAAGACAACATCCTATCGAACCCCTTTAGCAGCACCGTGAGTATAAGGATGTCCGGATTCATACCCATACTCAAAGTCCTACCTAAAGGTCTGTTACTTCATGAACACAGGAAAACCTATACCTCTGATACCACTCTGTCACGACCCCAAATGATGGAACACATGATCGGCACAGCATAAGGGTTTTCCCCTAGCCGCAAGCCTAACGCATAGCACATACAAACCTCCAACACACAATCCAGAGTACATAATAAATATAACTGGCCACATATGCCACAACCAGTATAAGAAAATATTGTATATATATATATATATATATATATATATATATATACATATATATCTCATGAATCCAACATTTGTGATTCAACTTGGCCCATGGCCTCATAATACAACATCATTGTAAAACATAAAACTATTTTCTAATCAACACATCAAAATACGCAAGAAGCGAGGATCCTGCCTGTAAATTCATGGAGATACACTAGACATAAACTAAACTAGACATCCGGTACAAAATAGCCTTGCCCAAACTGAGGCTCACCAATGCTATACTCAGCCTCCTACGAAGCTGTAACTGGATCAAAGTCTCTTTGACTATCTGTGGGGAGAAAACATAAGAGGGTTAAGAACACATCTCAGTGAATGGGTAAATCATACTATAACTGAAACAGGGCAAACCAAGTACAAGTGTTTCGCAATGGGTTTAATAATTGAAATCCAAGTGTAAAGATAATAATAGAAACATTTAAGCATTTAACTCTAATTTATTGAAAGAAAAGCTAAACAGTTCAAATGTATATTCAAAAGATAAATCTGGATTTAAATCAGTAACCGTAAAGCAAATCAATTATGCATGGTAAGTAATAAATGAAGTTATTTATGCAATAACAATGATGAATGAGCTTGTTTAGAAATATTTAATCTTTGAGAAAAATGCATCAGTTTATTGAAGTTCTTTCTTGACAGATCATCATCTTCCCCAAGCACATAGCAAGGAAAGGGTAATCCTAAAACATGCGCTATAGTATGAAAAACCCACTCACCTTACTAGGAGTCCAACAACGAGAATTTCACCTCGTGATGGTTCAACAACCTAGAAAACATAGACATATCATGAAAATTAGATAAATCCTAAACATCACTATTCATGCCAGAAAACACTATTCACTCGCCGAAAAATACTATTCACGCCGACACCTAAAAACCCTATATTCTAGCATAGAAACTACTTCTAAGACTATCTATGGAAAGAATTTCGGTAAAACGAAGCCTAAAACGCGATTGGACAGAATTTTACCTTGGAGGTTACTGTTCATGCGATTTTTTGGCGACATTCCGGCTGTTTTCCAACGAAATTGATCGGTGGGGTTTGTAGCTCTCCTTCCCACGAGTCTAACGGTACCTTGCTTGCTCAAATCGAACATCCGGATGATGAGATATCTTAGAGAGAAGGTAGAGAAAATTTTAGAGAGAGAGAGAGAGAGGGAGTCAGATGCAGGGGGAAAATGAAGGAGAAGGGAGGGGGAAGCTGCAGAAAACACAGAAAACAGCCCGAAGCACGGCCTGGCCTTGTCCTGGAGCACGGCCGTACTTCGGGGCTACAGTGCACTATGATTTTGGCCGAATTTGACAAAACGTCCAACCTGAAAGTTGTAGCCCTTTCTCTTAACTTTCATTAGCCACTTTAATCACCTAATTTGGAGTTCATATGAAGGAGTTATACATAAACTAGTGAGCAAAGGTCCAGACCACACTACGCTGCGGTTTTTACCTCTTATCACTATCATATTCACGGAATTAGAAAAAGTTCCCAACATCAAAGTTGTAGATATATGTCTTATCTTTCAACAGAAATTGAAATCACTTAAAATTGGATTTCATATGAAAGAGTTATGCTTATATGAGTGAAGAAAGGTCAGAAGAAAGGTCAGAAACGCTTTAAAATTTTACATTGTTCTCAACTTCCTTGTTTCAAATGATTTGTACTTAACCTTCAAAGGTTTGGGTTATTACAAGCAGCATGGGAGCACTTTACCAAAATATTATATGCTTCAGAACCTACGGCTCAGTGCAATCATTGTGGAAAGAGGTATTTGTGTAATCCTAAGACACATGGCACTTCTAATTTAGTCAATCACCTCTCTAAAAAGCTTTAGCTGTCCTTATTGCCACAATTTCATATTCCCTCTCATTTTATAGTAGCTAGAGATTGTTATCAACTGTATTGAGATGAGAAACTGAAGCTTAAAAGTTTTCTACAGTCAAATTGTGCTAGGATATGTCTTACTACTAATTGTTGGACTTCAGTCCAAAATCTGAGCTATATGGCACTCACCGCACATTTTGTTGATAATGATTGGAAACTTCAAAAGAGAATTATTAACTTCTACCTTATTCCTAATCATAAAGGGGAGCCAATTTGAAAGCATATAGAAAATTGCTTGAATGACTAGGGGATTGAAAATGTATTTATCGCAACTTTGGACAATGCTAGTTCAAATGATGTGGCAATAGCATATTTAAAGAAAAAAAAATGAAGGCAATAGAATGTTTGATTTTAAAGGGAGATTTTATGCATGTTAGATGTTGTGCTCATATCTTCAATTTAGTTGTTAATGAGGGATTGAAGGAGATGCATTCATCTATTGCATCTATTTGTAATGCTGTTATATATGTTAGATCTTCTCCCTCTAGACTAGCAAAATTTAAATGTTGTGTTGAACAATCAAAGATTGCATATCAAAGTCTTGTATGCCTAGATGTTCCAACTAGGTGGAACTCAACCTATTTGATGTTAGAGGCCGCTAAGAAATTTCAAAAAGCATTTGAAAGGCTAGAGGAGGATGAACTTGCTTATATTAATTATTTTGATGAGAAGACAATTGGTCCTCCTTCTTCTGATGATTAGAATAATGCTAGATCTTTTATTCAATTTTTGAAAAAAATTTATGATGTCACTTTGGAGTTGTCTGGGAGCTTATATGTTACCTCAAATGTAGGTTTTACTCAACTTGCTTTAGTACAAAGTGAATTATTGAAGTGGAGTTCAAGTGATAACCCTTTGTTGAATGGTATGGCATTAGAAATGAAGAGAAAATTTGATAAGTATTGGGACAAGTGGAAAATATGAACCCTTTATTGTTCATTGCCAATATGCTTGACCCTAGATACAAACTTGCTTATTTAAAATGGTTATTTGATGATATTCATGGTTCAGCTATATCTTATAATATGACTTGCAAAATCAAAGTTGATTTACAAAAGTTGTATGATTGTTATCGTCAAGTGTATGAGCCTAACAATACTTTAAATGAGGAAATCAACTCTTCAATATTTATGGCAATGGACCAAGATGTTGCAAAGAAAACACCGGCTCAAAAAGCTAAAGAGGAAGCTTTTAAATCTCATTTGAGGGCTAAAGATTCAATTGAAGCAAAAAATAAAGTAGAAAGATATTTAGCTGAAGCTTGTGTGGATGCATATGATTCTTTTGATGCTTTAGATTGGTGAAAGTCAAATGTGTTTAGGTTTCGTGTTCTTTCTATTATTGCTCGAGATGTGTTGGCCTTTCCTATGTCAACAGTAGCTTCTGAGTCAACATTCAGTACTGGTAGACATGTGTCAACATTCGCTTGAGTCAACATTCGCTTGAGTCAACATTCGTCTCTCTCTCCAAAAGTGGTCGAGGCATTAATCTGTCTACAAAATTGGTTGAAACCAAGTCTATTGCAATATGATATTCTTGATTTTGTTGAACAATTGCAACAGTATGAGAAGATTGAGACAGGTAAAGTATTGAGTATTTGTTTTATATATTCTAATTTTTTTAATTTATGAATTATGATATCCAGATAACTCAATATTTATTTATTTTGCAGAACTTGTAGAAGCATCCTCCAAATAGCAGATGGACAATTGTGTTGTTTTGGACTTTTGGAAACACCTTTGAAGCTATTGCTTTGTATGTTTGCTTATTAATTTGATGAGTTGTTGGATTTGATATTTGTGTTTTTTTGTTTTTACAATTTATGTTATTTATGGTTAATATCTTTGGATACATAGGTATGCTGGATTGCTGGGTTAACATGTTTTCTGTACTCTTCATATTGGCACATGAGCTCTATTGGATTATTGGATGGGCGCTACTGGATTGCTGGCATTAATTTGCGGGTTTTTTTTTATAGTTTTGGATTTTGCACCATGTATTTCTATTTGTTAATTATGTGTAGGAAGTGATTATGATTTAATATGATTTCTAGAGATGTTGGATTGCTGGTTAACTTGTTTTTTGTACTGTACTCTTCATACTGGTCTTCTGGAATGTGGAGTTTGCATTTTTGTTTGGTTTTGGAATTTTCATTTCTTGAATTTGCTGGCTAATTTGCATTGCTGGTGTCACATTAATTTTCCGGTTTTCTTTGGTTTTAGAATTTGCAATTCTGTTTGTTAGAAATTTGCATTGTGTATTTCTTTGGTTTTAGAATTTGCAGCGTGATTCTGGTCTTCTGGAAAATTTACTTTCTAATATATGCTTATATATTCTATGACTTGCATGAACCCGAGGCCCTCGATTCATTGAAATATGCAGTCGGGTTCAGGCTGATTTTTTCAGGCCCGACGGGTGGTCGGGCGGGTGGAATTTCGGTCCCAACACACCCGAACCCGATCACTACACACCCCTAATCTAATTAACCTTCTCAATCGGGGTGAACATAACCCTTTCACTCAACTCAACCTGATTAAGAAAATCATTTCAAATCGAGTTGCTATGGTTAAAATATTTTTAAAAAATTGCATTTGATTGAACTGATCAAGTGACACTTTTAAAAAAATTTCTTAAATCTGATCGAACTCAATTCAAATTAATTTAAATTTTTCAAGTGACTTAAAAAGTTAGTTAAATTTGAATATTTTTTTAACTCAATTTTTATTAGATCAAGTTAATTATCTAATCAACTTGATTTGACCTGATGTCTTGACCGCCCCTACTTCTCAGTAGGGTAAATAGTTGACCATCCACCCCGGAAAGACTAGATGAGAATATGGTAGCACATGCAGCTACAATTGGGAGCAATGCCTTCAGCCACAAAATTAGTAAAATGTGCGATATTTGATTAATTGTTTCATCTAATCATGAGCAAGTTTGGTATACTCTAACTACATCGTATGTGAGAGAAGTTGTGGTAAACCTACAATATTGGACAAAATAAACGCACATAGCAATTCAGCTAGCTTTTGACGACTTTTTTTAAATGCTATATTATTTTTAAATTTTGAGTTACTTACAAATATCTCTTTCAATTTTAAAATTCAAAAATTATTCCTCTTAATTTTCATTATACCCATATTTAACACTTTTTATCTATTCTATGTAACCGGGAAAACAAAGTTTGTTTATTTTTCATTAGAAAAACTAACTTAGGTGTCATATTACACACTTCTAAATATAATGACTTATGGATCTACCAACATATATAACCCAATGCTGTAAAAATTGTATTATGTTATGAATATCTTATGTAGATGTCCATTATCTGGATCTTTTGGTTATCCTATTTGATAAGATATTATTTTCAGTAATTATCTAGAATATAATTATTACTAAAGAGTTATCTTAAAGCTGTATACTACTACTAAAACTCTTCTACCTACTTGTATAAATACCCCCTCATACATGAATGGAAACAACGATTCACTCTCTTATCTCTCTCTTACTTATCTCTCTATTTTTAAGTTATTTCATAACAATTTATCAGCACGACACTCTATCTCTTGCTTCAAGGTTAGTAATCTTTATGTATAATTATATTGCTATTGATTTATTTTATCCTTGAAGGACCACACTAATTTATATACAATTTTTTTTGTTTCAATCTCTCTTCCTCTTGCTTCAAATTATATGTCCTTGAAGGATTACATAAATTATATGTCCCTAAATAATTGCACTAATTATATGTCCTGAAGAACTACACCAATTATATGCCCCTGAAAAACTATACCAATTTATGTGCAATTATATGTCCCTGAAGGACTGCACCAAATTATATGTAAATTCTATTACTTTAGTTTATGTCACGGCCCCAAATGATGGAACACATGACCGGCACGGCATAAGGGTTTCCCCCTAGCCGTAAGCCTAACACATAGCATGCACAACCATTCAGCACACAATCCAGTACATAATAATATAACTGGCCACATACGCCACATCCAATATCAGAAAATACTGTATATATATTTATATATATTTCATGAATCCAACATCCTTGATTCAACTTGGCCCATGGCCTCACAGTACAAACATTATTGTAAACGTAAAACCATTTTTCAAACAACACAAGAAGCGAGGATCCTGCCTGTATGTTCATGGAGATATACTAGACATAACTAAACTAAACAACCAGTACAACAAAGCCTTGCCCAAACTGGGGCTCACCAATTCTAACTCAGCCTCCTATGGAGCTGTAGCTGGATCAGTGTTTCTTTGACTATCTGTGGGGAGAAAACAGAAGAGGGGTGAGATTACCACATCTCAGTGAATGGATAAATCATACTATAACAGAAACAGGGCAAACTAAGCACGAGTGTTTCGCAATGAATTAAATAATTGAAATCAAGGTATAGAAAACATTAAACATCTAATCATAATTTATTGAAAGAATGCTAAACAGTTCACATGATAAAACAGAATTAAATCAATAACTGTAAGCAAATCAATTATGCATGGTAAATAATAAATGAAGATATTTATGCAATAACAATGATGCATGTGGTATTTTAAAAATATTTAATCTTTAAGAAAAATGCACTAATTTATTGGAGGTCTTTCCTAACAGATCTATCATCTCCCCCAAGCACACAGCAAGGGTAGGGTAATCACTGTAGGCGTAGACATAAGTCCACCCTAAATTTTATGTCTTAGGCAGTCATATGCCCGTCACAATATCCTAGGCCGAAGCCGTAACATGATCAAGGTGCACCAGGACTAGCACTACCTGCGGCTAGCTAACAGTGATCTAAAAGGGTCCCTCCAATAGAAAACATTTGAAATATGCTATTCAGAGAGTTTAAAGTAAAACATTTCAATAACTTTACAATAAAGCTATAATTCTCCATCTAGCTCTTTTCATGCATAAAATCTCGTTCTAAAACATATCTCATCCATGAATTCCCATGGAGACCTTTACAATCATAAATTTTCCCTTTTAAACATAGATCGTCCGTAGACGTCACATAGATGCTCATCATGCATTAAATTCTTTCATGGCTAACTTAGTTCATTTTTATGACTAAGTTCGCATTTCTATAAATCTAGCTCAAATGGAGAATTAATAGTCTAGATGCTTGCCCTGCATACCTAGGGTTCAACTAGGATTGAAATTTACAATTTCTAACATGGTTGGAACATATTGATTTTCAAAGCAGTAAAACTATTTAACATACATTCCAACTAGTTAAAATATACGAGAGAGTTATAAATCAAATTCCTAAAACATGCGCTATAGTATGAAAAAACCCACTCACCGTACTAGAAGTCCAACAACGAGAATTTCACCTCGTAGTGGCTCAATAACCTAGAAAATATAGACATAGCATGAAAATTAGAAAATTCTAAAATCACTATTCACGCCGGAAAACACTATTCACTCGCCGGAAAACACTATTCACTCGCCGGAAATACTATTCATGCTGAAACTTAAAAACCCCATATTCGATTCTAAAGCTATCTACGGGAAGAATTTCGGTAAAAACGAAGCCTAAAACGCAATAGGACGAAATTTTACCTTTGGAGGTACTATTCACGCGATTTTCCGGCGACCTTCCGGCGACTTTCCGGCGAAATTGATCGGTGGGTTTTGAAGTACTCGTTGCCACGAGTCCAACGGTCCTGACGGTTCGTCAATCGGAGGTCCGTAACTCCAGATATGAGGGTTTGAAATTCGAAGGGGAAAAGGGAAAAATGGGGGAGGGGCTGCGGGTTTTCTGCTCTCTGCCTGGCATCCGTATGCACATATATTGATGCTACAGTAACTTTTTAATTTTTTTTTTTTTTAAAATAATTATTAAATAATTAATAATAAGATTTTCTTTATAAAATTCATATAAATTCCATTTTTCATCATAAAATATCCCAAAAATTTTTAAAAATTTCCTTTCTTATAAATCTTTAGTTAAACTCTCACATCATAATTTTTCTTGATAAAAATAGTAATAAAACAAATTTCTTAACAAATATCTTTATTTATATTAAAAGAAAGAGTATTTCTAAAAATACCATAAAAATTCAATAGAAGCCGGTATAATTATTTTAAGCAACACAATACTTCTTTTACTTAAAAATCCACTTACTTTTAACAAATCATAATTATTTCTACAAAAGAACAATATATTTACTTATAGCGCGCCAAAATATAACTTTTAATATTTTTTTTCTATGTAATAAATATACATATTTTTTACGGTTCTTATCTCTATTGTCAAAATTCTCTCTTTTATTTTAAATTTCCTTTTCATTAAATTTACGGTTATTACATTCTTCCCCCCTTAAAGAAATTCGGTCCCCGAATTTTACAAAAACTAACAACATGAAAACATTTGACTACTCTTGAAACAGCTGAGGATACTTCTCTCTCATGACATCCTCTACTTCCCACGTAGCTTCCTCCTTGGAATGATTCTGCCAAATCACCTTCACTGTAGGGATATCCTTAGATCTCAACTTTTTCACTTGTCTATCAACAATGGCCACGGGTTTCTCTTCGTAGGCCAACTTGTCATCTAAAAGGATTTCCTGCGGTTGAATTACATGAGATGGGTCGGGTAGATACTTCCTCAACATCGAGACATGGAAGACTGGATGCACTTCACTCAACCCAGGTGGTAGGGCTAGGCGGTATGCCACTGCTCCTACCCTATCCAAAATTTCAAAAGGTCCAATATACCTCGGGCTTAACTTCCCTTTCCTACCAAACCGCATGATTCCCTTCATAGGTGAAACTCTGAGGAACACATGATCGCCTAGAGAAAACTCTAACTCCCGACGCCTATGGTCCACATAAGACTTCTGACGACTTTGTGCAGTTAAAAGCCATTCCCTTATCAGCTTAACCTTCTCTATGGCATCTTGCACCAAGTCTGGCCCTAGCAGCTTGACTTCTCCAACTTCAAACCATCCAACGGGAGATCGGCATCTTCTCCCATAAAGAGCTTCAAAAGGTGCCATCTGAATACTGGCTTGATAACTGTTGTTGTATGCAAACTCAGCTAATGGCAGGTATCCTTCCCAACTGCCACCAAAATCCAATATACATGCTCTAAGCATATCCTCCAGAATTTGAATCGTGCGTTCTGACTGGCCATCTGTTTGAGGATGAAAAGCGGTGCTTAGATCTAACCTCGTCCCCAAAGCTTCTTGAAAAGCTTTCCAAAACCTTGCCGTAAACTGTGGACCTCGGTCAGATATGATGGATACAGGGACTCCATGTAATCTGACGATCTCATTCAGATACAGGTTTGCATACTGAGCCACATTAAAGGTAGTCTTCACTGGTAAGAAGTGGGATGACTTGGTCATTCGATCCACTATCACCCATACTGAGTCATAACCCTTAGGGGTCCTCGGTAATCCTGTAACGAAGTCCATAGTAATCCTTTCCCACTTCCACTCTGGTATCTCAATCTGCTGGTGCAAACCGGCAGGCTTCTGGTGTTCAGCTTTCACCTGTTGACAAACCAAGCATTGAGCCACAAAGTTTGCTACATCCTTTTTCATCCCATTCCACCAATACAAGTCCTTGAGGTCACTGTACATCTTATTTGTTCCTGGGTGGATAGTATAGGCTGATTGATGTGCCTCCTCCAAAATCTGCTTCCTCAAGCCATCCACATCGGGTACACACAAGCGCTTCCCATATCTTAACACTCCTTCAGCATCTACGCTGAATTCAGAAGTCTGATTATTCCTGGATTCATCCTTGAGCTTGCACAGCTTGGCATCCTTGTCCTGATCTGCCTTAATCTGCTCAACCAGTGGAGAGTGTAGTTGCATGTGGGCTAACAACACCCCTGGCTCCTTCACTTCTAAGCGCATCCCCTCACCTTCTAGCCGATGAATATCCCTTACCAACGGCCTCCGGAGTAGGGTAATATGGGCTAGACTCCCCATTGATTTCCTGCTCAAAGCATCTGCTACCACATTGGCCTTGCCTGGGTGGTACAAAATAGTGCAGTCATAGTCCTTCACCAACTCCATCCACCTTCTCTGTCTCAAGTTAAGATCTCTTTGTTGAAAGATGTACTTGAGACTCTTGTGGTCCGTGTAAATCTCACAGGGTTCACCATAGAGATAGTGCCTCCAAATCTTCAAGGCAAAGACCACTGCCGCCATCTCCAGATCATGTGTAGGATAGTTCTGTTCGTGCTTCCTGAGCTGCCTAGATGCGTAGGCTACAACATGACCATTCTGCATTAACACACAACCCAAGCCCACCCTTGAGGCGTCACAGTATACTGAGTATCCTCCAGTGCCCGTTGGGATAGTTAGAACTGGGGCTGTGGTTAGACACTTCTTCAAGGTCTGGAAACTTTCTTCGCATACATCCGACCACTCAAACTTAACTCCCTTCCTGGTTAATCTGGTCAAAGGAGCAGCAATTCTGGAGAAATCCTTGATGAACCTCCGGTAATACCCTGCTAGACCCAAGAAACTTCGGATCTCCGTCACACTAGCTGGGCGAGGCCACTGCTGTACTGCCTCTACCTTCTCGGGGTCTACTTGAATGCCGTCCTTCGTGACTACATGCCCCAGAAACATAACACTGTCCAACCAGAACTCACACTTAGAGAGCTTGGCATACAACTGCTGATCCCTCAAAATCTGCAGAATGACCCGTAGGTGCTGTTCATGCTCCTCATGGTCTTTAGAATAAACCAATATGTCATCAATGAACACGATGACAAACTGATCTAAGAATGGCTTGAACACCCTGTTCATCAAGTCCATAAAAGCAGCTGGTGCATTAGTTAGTCCAAAAGACATAACTAAAAATTCATAATGACCATAACGGGTCCTAAAAGCCGTCTTAGAAATATCTTCCTTCTTGATCCTCAACTGATGATACCCTGACCTCAGATCAATCTTGGAGAAACATTTCGCTCCTTGAAGTTGATCGAACAGATCATCAATCCTGGGTAAAGGGTAGTTGTTGCGCACTGTTAACTTATTCAGTTGTCGATAGTCAATGCAAAGACGCAAAGACCCATCTTTCTTCTTCACAAAAAGAACTGGAGCACCCCATGGAGAAGTACTCGGCCTGATGAAGCCCTTATCTAACAAATCCTGCAACTGACTCTTTAACTCCTTAAGCTCTGTGGGTGCCATCCTGTAAGGCGGTATAGAAATTGGTCGAGCCTCTGGAATAAGGTCGATACCAAACTCTATCTCCCGTTCAGGAGGTAATCCTGGCAACTCTTCTGGAAAGACATCCAGGAATTCTCTTACCACTACCATGTTGTCTACATCCGGTACCTTCCCATCCACATCTCTAACATATGCCAAATATCCCTGGCATCCCTTCTTCAACATCTTCTGAGCACCCAAGACTGATATCAGGTTACTTGGAGCTTTACTTCGATCACACTGGAACCGGAAAGGAACTTCATTTGGAAAGTTAAACTTGATTGCCTTCTCATAGCAATCCAAGGTAGCATAGCATGCTGCCAACCAATCCATTCCTAGGATTACATCAAAGTCGACCATGTCTAGGATGATCAAATCAGCAGATGTCTCCCTATCACCTACTGATACTTTACATGATTTGCATATATGCTCTACTGGCAAATAATCACCGACCGGGGTGGTTACAAAGAAAGGGGCATTCATCCTAATCGGATCTTTACCCAAACTCTTAGCAAAACTAGGAGAAACATAGGAATATGTAGACCCGGGGTCAAACAAAACATATGCTTCATGTAGGCAAACTGAAAGAGTACCTGTCATGACCGCATTTGAAGCTTGTGCATCCTGTCTGGTAAGAGCAAAAATCCTCGGTTCACCTCGGCCTGCTTGGCTTTGACCACGGCCCATCATCCCTCTACCAGTACCTCTGCTACTTGCTTGACCCGGTATAGTCCTTATAGGCTGAGCTGCCACTGGGGCTGGTAGTAAAGCTGGTCGAGTTGGCCCTTGACTTGAGCCATACAACTGAGGACATTCCCTCTTCATGTGTCCAGGTTGGTGGCAATGATAGCAAACAATTATCTCCCTGCGGCACTGACCAAAATGATGGTTGCCACAAATAGGGCATTGTGGCCTGTTCTGCTGAATGGCTCTTGGTCCTGGTTGTCCTGGATACCTGGTGTTTCCCTGGCTAAGACCTAGCCTACCACTTGCATCTGGTCTCTGGTTGGGGTTCCCAATATTCTGTGGTGCTGGGCGCTGCTGGCTCTGGAATCGGGGTCCTTGGGAACTTTGCCCTCCTTTGGAGCTCCCGTCTCTATCTCTCTTCCTCAGCTTGGCACTCTCAACATCGGCCAAATGCCTAGTCTCCATCATTCTTGCGCAATCTACAGCCTCTGCATAGTTCGGGAATTGCTTCATCTGGGGTGCCACTGATTTAAACAATGCTGGCACCAACCCCTGGATAAATTTCCTGATCATGTCCCTTTCAGTAGGGACCATGTGCGGTGCATACGGCATCAGCTGTGTGAAGCGGTAGTCATACTCCGTGACTGACATACCAGGAGTCTGCTTCAACTCCACAAACTCTTGACACTTTGCATACCGGATACTCTGAGGCACAAATCTCTCCATGAAAACTTCCTTGAACTCTGGCCATCTCAAAGGTGGCGCTGTAGCTCCCCTTCCGCGCATCATGGTCTTGAACCATACCTGCGCTACGCCAGACAACTGGAAGGCTGCCAATTCTACTGAGCGAATCTCTGGACACTTAAGAACTTCGCAGATCTTCTCAGTAGCCTCTATAAACTCCTGAGGATCTTCACTGGCCAACAACCCCTTAAAGGTTGGCGGTTTCAGCTTCAGGAACTCAGATAGTTCCACTTCCCTCTCAGCGGGTCTCACCTGCCGCTCCACGGACCTAACTGGTTCTGGAACGGAGGTAGTTGTTTTGGATTGTTGCGGGTCCCTTCTATCTTGCCCATCCCTTCTCTCAGCTAGATTTTCTATTGCCCGCTGCATACCCTGCATGGTTACCAGCATCTGGGCTATCACATCATCCCGGGGGTGAGAAGACATTTCCCCCGTCCTGGGAGTTTCAGCTTGCTCACTTCTTAACTCAGCTTGTTCGGCTGCTTCAGCAGCCCTTACACCTCTGCCACTGCCTCTAGGTCGGCCTCTGCCACGACCTCTACCTCGGCCTCTGCCACGACCTCTACCTCGGCCTCTAGGCACAGGTACTGCGGACTGAGCAGACTCTTCAGCCATCTGCTCTTGAACCGCGGGTTGCCTAACCTTTGATCTGGTTCTTGGTGGCATTTCGCTATAAAACAGAAATAGCTCAACCATCACTTAACCATACCAACATAGCATACTATAAACTGACTAACTTAAACAAAAAGACAACATCCTATCGAACCCCTTTAGCAGCACCGTGAGTATAAGCATGTCCGGATTCATACCCATACTCAAAGTCCTACCTAAAGGTCCGTTACTCCATGAACACAGGGAAACCTAACCCTCTGATACCATATTTGTCACGGCCCCAAATGATGGAACACATGACCGGCACGGCATAAGGGTTTCCCCCTAGCCGTAAGCCTAACACATAGCATGCACAACCATTCAGCACACAATCCAGTACATAATAATATAACTGGCCACATACGCCACATCCAATATCAGAAAATACTGTATATATATTTATATATATTTCATGAATCCAACATCCTTGATTCAACTTGGCCCATGGCCTCACAGTACAAACATTATTGTAAACGTAAAACCATTTTTCAAACAACACAAGAAGCGAGGATCCTGCCTGTATGTTCATGGAGATATACTAGACATAACTAAACTAAACAACCAGTACAACAAAGCCTTGCCCAAACTGGGGCTCACCAATTCTAACTCAGCCTCCTATGGAGCTGTAGCTGGATCAGTGTTTCTTTGACTATCTGTGGGGAGAAAACAGAAGAGGGGTGAGATTACCACATCTCAGTGAATGGATAAATCATACTATAACAGAAACAGGGCAAACTAAGCACGAGTGTTTCGCAATGAATTAAATAATTGAAATCAAGGTATAGAAAACATTAAACATCTAATCATAATTTATTGAAAGAATGCTAAACAGTTCACATGATAAAACAGAATTAAATCAATAACTGTAAGCAAATCAATTATGCATGGTAAATAATAAATGAAGATATTTATGCAATAACAATGATGCATGTGGTATTTTAAAAATATTTAATCTTTAAGAAAAATGCACTAATTTATTGGAGGTCTTTCCTAACAGATCTATCATCTCCCCCAAGCACACAGCAAGGGTAGGGTAATCACTGTAGGCGTAGACATAAGTCCACCCTAAATTTTATGTCTTAGGCAGTCATATGCCCGTCACAATATCCTAGGCCGAAGCCGTAACATGATCAAGGTGCACCAGGACTAGCACTACCTGCGGCTAGCTAACAGTGATCTAAAAGGGTCCCTCCAATAGAAAACATTTGAAATATGCTATTCAGAGAGTTTAAAGTAAAACATTTCAATAACTTTACAATAAAGCTATAATTCTCCATCTAGCTCTTTTCATGCATAAAATCTCGTTCTAAAACATATCTCATCCATGAATTCCCATGGAGACCTTTACAATCATAAATTTTCCCTTTTAAACATAGATCGTCCGTAGACGTCACATAGATGCTCATCATGCATTAAATCCTTTCATGGCTAACTTAGTTCATTTTTATGACTAAGTTCGCATTTCTATAAATCTAGCTCAAATGGAGAATTAATAGTCTAGATGCTTGCCTTGCATACCTAGGGTTCAACTAGGATTGAAATTTACAATTTCTAACATGGTTGGAACATATTGATTTTCAAAGCAGTAAAACTATTTAACATACATTCCAACTAGTTAAAATATACGAGAGAGTTATAAATCAAATTCCTAAAACATGCGCTATAGTATGAAAAAACCCACTCACCGTACTAGAAGTCCAACAACGAGAATTTCACCTCGTAGTGGCTCAATAACCTAGAAAATATAGACATAGCATGAAAATTAGAAAATTCTAAAATCACTATTCACGCCGGAAAACACTATTCACTCGCCGGAAAACACTATTCACTCGCCGGAAATACTATTCATGCTGAAACCTAAAAACCCCATATTCGATTCTAAAGCTATCTACGGGAAGAATTTCGGTAAAAACGAAGCCTAAAACGCAATAGGACGAAATTTTACCTTTGGAGGTACTATTCACGCGATTTTCCGGCGACCTTCCGGCGACTTTCCGGCGAAATTGATCGGTGGGTTTTGAAGTACTCGTTGCCACGAGTCCAACGGTCCTGACGGTTCGTCAATCGGAGGTCCGTAACTCCAGATATGAGGGTTTGAAATTCGAAGGGGAAAAGGGAAAAATGGGGGAGGGGCTGCGGGTTTTCTGCTCTCTGCCTGGCATCCGTATGCACATATATTGATGCTACAGTAACTTTTTAATTTTTTTTTTTTTAAATAATTATTAAATAATTAATAATAAGATTTTCTTTATAAAATTCATATAAATTCCGTTTTTCATCATAAAATATCCCAAAAATTTTTAAAAATTTCCTTTCTTATAAATCTTTAGTTAAACTCTCACATCATAATTTTTCTTGATAAAAATAGTAATAAAACAAATTTCTTAACAAATATCTTTATTTATATTAAAAGAAAGAGTATTTCTAAAAATACCATAAAAATTCAATAGAAGCCGATATAATTATTTTAAGCAACACAATACTTCTTTTACTTAAAAATCCACTTACTTTTAACAAATCATAATTATTTCTACAAAAGAACAATATATTTACTTATAGCGCGCCAAAATATAACTTTTAATATTTTTTTTCTATGTAATAAATATACATATTTTTTACGGTTCTTATCTCTATTGTCAAAATTCTCTCTTTTATTTTAAATTTCCTTTTCATTAAATTTACGGTTATTACATTCTTCCCCCCTTAAAGAAATTCGGTCCCCGAATTTTACAAAAACTAACAACATGAAAACATTTGACTACTCTTGAAACAGCTGAGGATACTTCTCTCTCATGACATCCTCTACTTCCCACGTAGCTTCCTCCTTGGAATGATTCTGCCAAATCACCTTCACTGTAGGGATATCCTTAGATCTCAACTTTTTCACTTGTCTATCAACAATGGCCACGGGTTTCTCTTCGTAGGCCAACTTGTCATCTAAAAGGATTTCCTGCGGTTGAATTACATGAGATGGGTCGGGTAGATACTTCCTCAACATCGAGACATGGAAGACTGGATGCACTTCACTCAACCCAGGTGGTAGGGCTAGGCGGTATGCCACTGCTCCTACCCTATCCAAAATTTCAAAAGGTCCAATATACCTCGGGCTTAACTTCCCTTTCCTACCAAACCGCATGATTCCCTTCATAGGTGAAACTCTGAGGAACACATGATCGCCTAGAGAAAACTCTAACTCCCGACGCCTATGGTCCACATAAGACTTCTGACGACTTTGTGCAGTTAAAAGCCATTCCCTTATCAGCTTAACCTTCTCTATGGCATCTTGCACCAAGTCTGGCCCTAGCAGCTTGACTTCTCCAACTTCAAACCATCCAACGGGAGATCGGCATCTTCTCCCATAAAGAGCTTCAAAAGGTGCCATCTGAATACTGGCTTGATAACTGTTGTTGTATGCAAACTCAGCTAATGGCAGGTATCCTTCCCAACTGCCACCAAAATCCAATATACATGCTCTAAGCATATCCTCCAGAATTTGAATCGTGCGTTCTGACTGGCCATCTGTTTGAGGATGAAAAGCGGTGCTTAGATCTAACCTCGTCCCCAAAGCTTCTTGAAAAGCTTTCCAAAACCTTGCCGTAAACTGTGGACCTCGGTCAGATATGATGGATACAGGGACTCCATGTAATCTGACGATCTCATTCAGATACAGGTTTGCATACTGAGCCACATTAAAGGTAGTCTTCACTGGTAAGAAGTGGGATGACTTGGTCATTCGATCCACTATCACCCATACTGAGTCATAACCCTTAGGGGTCCTCGGTAATCCTGTAACGAAGTCCATAGTAATCCTTTCCCACTTCCACTCTGGTATCTCAATCTGCTGGTGCAAACCGGCAGGCTTCTGGTGTTCAGCTTTCACCTGTTGACAAACCAAGCATTGAGCCACAAAGTTTGCTACATCCTTTTTCATCCCATTCCACCAATACAAGTCCTTGAGGTCACTGTACATCTTATTTGTTCCTGGGTGGATAGTATAGGCTGATTGATGTGCCTCCTCCAAAATCTGCTTCCTCAAGCCATCCACATCGGGTACACACAAGCGCTTCCCATATCTTAACACTCCTTCAGCATCTACGCTGAATTCAGAAGTCTGATTATTCCTGGATTCATCCTTGAGCTTGCACAGCTTGGCATCCTTGTCCTGATCTGCCTTAATCTGCTCAACCAGTGGAGAGTGTAGTTGCATGTGGGCTAACAACACCCCTGGCTCCTTCACTTCTAAGCGCATCCCCTCACCTTCTAGCCGATGAATATCCCTTACCAACGGCCTCCGGAGTAGGGTAATATGGGCTAGACTCCCCATTGACTTCCTGCTCAAAGCATCTGCTACCACATTGGCCTTGCCTGGGTGGTACAAAATAGTGCAGTCATAGTCCTTCACCAACTCCATCCACCTTCTCTGTCTCAAGTTAAGATCTCTTTGTTGAAAGATGTACTTGAGACTCTTGTGGTCCGTGTAAATCTCACAGGGTTCACCATAGAGATAGTGCCTCCAAATCTTCAAGGCAAAGACCACTGCCGCCATCTCCAGATCATGTGTAGGATAGTTCTGTTCGTGCTTCCTGAGCTGCCTAGATGCGTAGGCTACAACATGACCATTCTGCATTAACACACAACCCAAGCCCACCCTTGAGGCGTCACAGTATACTGAGTATCCTCCAGTGCCCGTTGGGATAGTTAGAACTGGGGCTGTGGTTAGACACTTCTTCAAGGTCTGGAAACTTTCTTCGCATACATCCGACCACTCAAACTTAACTCCCTTCCTGGTTAATCTGGTCAAAGGAGCAGCAATTCTGGAGAAATCCTTGATGAACCTCCGGTAATACCCTGCTAGACCCAAGAAACTTCGGATCTCCGTCACACTAGCTGGGCGAGGCCACTGCTGTACTGCCTCTACCTTCTCGGGGTCTACTTGAATGCCGTCCTTCGTGACTACATGCCCCAGAAACATAACACTGTCCAACCAGAACTCACACTTAGAGAGCTTGGCATACAACTGCTGATCCCTCAAAATCTGCAGAATGACCCGTAGGTGCTGTTCATGCTCCTCATGGTCTTTAGAATAAACCAATATGTCATCAATGAACACGATGACAAACTGATCTAAGAATGGCTTGAACACCCTGTTCATCAAGTCCATAAAAGCAGCTGGTGCATTAGTTAGTCCAAAAGACATAACTAAAAATTCATAATGACCATAACGGGTCCTAAAAGCCGTCTTAGAAATATCTTCCTTCTTGATCCTCAACTGATGATACCCTGACCTCAGATCAATCTTGGAGAAACATTTCGCTCCTTGAAGTTGATCGAACAGATCATCAATCCTGGGTAAAGGGTAGTTGTTGCGCACTGTTAACTTATTCAGTTGTCGATAGTCAATGCAAAGACGCAAAGACCCATCTTTCTTCTTCACAAAAAGAACTGGAGCACCCCATGGAGAAGTACTCGGCCTGATGAAGCCCTTATCTAACAAATCCTGCAACTGACTCTTTAACTCCTTAAGCTCTGTGGGTGCCATCCTGTAAGGCGGTATAGAAATTGGTCGAGCCTCTGGAATAAGGTCGATACCAAACTCTATCTCCCGTTCAGGAGGTAATCCTGGCAACTCTTCTGGAAAGACATCCAGGAATTCTCTTACCACTACCATGTTGTCTACATCCGGTACCTTCCCATCCACATCTCTAACATATGCCAAATATCCCTGGCATCCCTTCTTCAACATCTTCTGAGCACCCAAGACTGATATCAGGTTACTTGGAGCTTTACTTCGATCACACTGGAACCGGAAAGGAACTTCATTTGGAAAGTTAAACTTGATTGCCTTCTCATAGCAATCCAAGGTAGCATAGCATGCTGCCAACCAATCCATTCCTAGGATTACATCAAAGTCGACCATGTCTAGGATGATCAAATCAGCAGATGTCTCCCTATCACCTACTGATACTTTACATGATTTGCATATATGCTCTACTGGCAAATAATCACCGACCGGGGTGGTTACAAAGAAAGGGGCATTCATCCTAATCGGATCTTTACCCAAACTCTTAGCAAAACTAGGAGAAACATAGGAATATGTAGACCCGGGGTCAAACAAAACATATGCTTCATGTAGGCAAACTGAAAGAGTACCTGTCATGACCGCATTTGAAGCTTGTGCATCCTGTCTGGTAAGAGCAAAAATCCTCGGTTCACCTCGGCCTGCTTGGCTTTGACCACGGCCCATCATCCCTCTACCAGTACCTCTGCTACTTGCTTGACCCGGTATAGTCCTTATAGGCTGAGCTGCCACTGGGGCTGGTAGTAAAGCTGGTCGAGTTGGCCCTTGACTTGAGCCATACAACTGAGGACATTCCCTCTTCATGTGTCCAGGTTGGTGGCAATGATAGCAAACAATTATCTCCCTGCGGCACTGACCAAAATGATGGTTGCCACAAATAGGGCATTGTGGCCTGTTCTGCTGAATGGCTCTTGGTCCTGGTTGTCCTGGATACCTGGTGTTTCCCTGGCTAAGACCTAGCCTACCACTTGCATCTGGTCTCTGGTTGGGGTTCCCAATATTCTGTGGTGCTGGGCGCTGCTGGCTCTGGAATCGGGGTCCTTGGGAACTTTGCCCTCCTTTGGAGCTCCCGTCTCTATCTCTCTTCCTCAGCTTGGCACTCTCAACATCGGCCAAATGCCTAGTCTCCATCATTCTTGCGCAATCTACAGCCTCTGCATAGTTCGGGAATTGCTTCATCTGGGGTGCCACTGATTTAAACAATGCTGGCACCAACCCCTGGATAAATTTCCTGATCATGTCCCTTTCAGTAGGGACCATGTGCGGTGCATACGGCATCAGCTGTGTGAAGCGGTAGTCATACTCCGTGACTGACATACCAGGAGTCTGCTTCAACTCCACAAACTCTTGACACTTTGCATACCGGATACTCTGAGGCACAAATCTCTCCATGAAAACTTCCTTGAACTCTGGCCATCTCAAAGGTGGCGCTGTAGCTCCCCTTCCGCGCATCATGGTCTTGAACCATACCTGCGCTACGCCAGACAACTGGAAGGCTGCCAATTCTACTGAGCGAATCTCTGGACACTTAAGAACTTCGCAGATCTTCTCAGTAGCCTCTATAAACTCCTGAGGATCTTCACTGGCCAACAACCCCTTAAAGGTTGGCGGTTTCAGCTTCAGGAACTCAGATAGTTCCACTTCCCTCTCAGCGGGTCTCACCTGCCGCTCCACGGACCTAACTGGTTCTGGAACGGAGGTAGTTGTTTTGGATTGTTGCGGGTCCCTTCTATCTTGCCCATCCCTTCTCTCAGCTAGATTTTCTATTGCCCGCTGCATACCCTGCATGGTTACCAGCATCTGGGCTATCACATCATCCCGGGGGTGAGAAGACATTTCCCCCGTCCTGGGAGTTTCAGCTTGCTCACTTCTTAACTCAGCTTGTTCGGCTGCTTCAGCAGCCCTTACACCTCTGCCACTGCCTCTAGGTCGGCCTCTGCCACGACCTCTACCTCGGCCTCTGCCACGACCTCTACCTCGGCCTCTAGGCACAGGTACTGCGGACTGAGCAGACTCTTCAGCCATCTGCTCTTGAACCGCGGGTTGCCTAACCTTTGATCTGGTTCTTGGTGGCATTTCGCTATAAAACAGAAATAGCTCAACCATCACTTAACCATACCAACATAGCATACTATAAACTGACTAACTTAAACAAAAAGACAACATCCTATCGAACCCCTTTAGCAGCACCGTGAGTATAAGCATGTCCGGATTCATACCCATACTCAAAGTCCTACCTAAAGGTCCGTTACTCCATGAACACAGGGAAACCTAACCCTCTGATACCATATTTGTCACGGCCCCAAATGATGGAACACATGACCGGCACGGCATAAGGGTTTCCCCCTAGCCGTAAGCCTAACACATAGCATGCACAACCATTCAGCACACAATCCAGTACATAATAATATAACTGGCCACATACGCCACATCCAATATCAGAAAATACTGTATATATATTTATATATATTTCATGAATCCAACATCCTTGATTCAACTTGGCCCATGGCCTCACAGTACAAACATTATTGTAAACGTAAAACCATTTTTCAAACAACACAAGAAGCGAGGATCCTGCCTGTATGTTCATGGAGATATACTAGACATAACTAAACTAAACAACCAGTACAACAAAGCCTTGCCCAAACTGGGGCTCACCAATTCTAACTCAGCCTCCTATGGAGCTGTAGCTGGATCAGTGTTTCTTTGACTATCTGTGGGGAGAAAACAGAAGAGGGGTGAGATTACCACATCTCAGTGAATGGATAAATCATACTATAACAGAAACAGGGCAAACTAAGCACGAGTGTTTCGCAATGAATTAAATAATTGAAATCAAGGTATAGAAAACATTAAACATCTAATCATAATTTATTGAAAGAATGCTAAACAGTTCACATGATAAAACAGAATTAAATCAATAACTGTAAGCAAATCAATTATGCATGGTAAATAATAAATGAAGATATTTATGCAATAACAATGATGCATGTGGTATTTTAAAAATATTTAATCTTTAAGAAAAATGCACTAATTTATTGGAGGTCTTTCCTAACAGATCTATCATCTCCCCCAAGCACACAGCAAGGGTAGGGTAATCACTGTAGGCGTAGACATAAGTCCACCCTAAATTTTATGTCTTAGGCAGTCATATGCCCGTCACAATATCCTAGGCCGAAGCCGTAACATGATCAAGGTGCACCAGGACTAGCACTACCTGCGGCTAGCTAACAGTGATCTAAAAGGGTCCCTCCAATAGAAAACATTTGAAATATGCTATTCAGAGAGTTTAAAGTAAAACATTTCAATAACTTTACAATAAAGCTATAATTCTCCATCTAGCTCTTTTCATGCATAAAATCTCGTTCTAAAACATATCTCATCCATGAATTCCCATGGAGACCTTTACAATCATAAATTTTCCCTTTTAAACATAGATCGTCCGTAGACGTCACATAGATGCTCATCATGCATTAAATCCTTTCATGGCTAACTTAGTTCATTTTTATGACTAAGTTCGCATTTCTATAAATCTAGCTCAAATGGAGAATTAATAGTCTAGATGCTTGCCTTGCATACCTAGGGTTCAACTAGGATTGAAATTTACAATTTCTAACATGGTTGGAACATATTGATTTTCAAAGCAGTAAAACTATTTAACATACATTCCAACTAGTTAAAATATACGAGAGAGTTATAAATCAAATTCCTAAAACATGCGCTATAGTATGAAAAAACCCACTCACCGTACTAGAAGTCCAACAACGAGAATTTCACCTCGTAGTGGCTCAATAACCTAGAAAATATAGACATAGCATGAAAATTAGAAAATTCTAAAATCACTATTCACGCCGGAAAACACTATTCACTCGCCGGAAAACACTATTCACTCGCCGGAAATACTATTCATGCTGAAACCTAAAAACCCCATATTCGATTCTAAAGCTATCTACGGGAAGAATTTCGGTAAAAACGAAGCCTAAAACGCAATAGGACGAAATTTTACCTTTGGAGGTACTATTCACGCGATTTTCCGGCGACCTTCCGGCGACTTTCCGGCGAAATTGATCGGTGGGTTTTGAAGTACTCGTTGCCACGAGTCCAACGGTCCTGACGGTTCGTCAATCGGAGGTCCGTAACTCCAGATATGAGGGTTTGAAATTCGAAGGGGAAAAGGGAAAAATGGGGGAGGGGCTGCGGGTTTTCTGCTCTCTGCCTGGCATCCGTATGCACATATATTGATGCTACAGTAACTTTTTAATTTTTTTTTTTTTTAAAATAATTATTAAATAATTAATAATAAGATTTTCTTTATAAAATTCATATAAATTCCATTTTTCATCATAAAATATCCCAAAAATTTTTAAAAATTTCCTTTCTTATAAATCTTTAGTTAAACTCTCACATCATAATTTTTCTTGATAAAAATAGTAATAAAACAAATTTCTTAACAAATATCTTTATTTATATTAAAAGAAAGAGTATTTCTAAAAATACCATAAAAATTCAATAGAAGCCGGTATAATTATTTTAAGCAACACAATACTTCTTTTACTTAAAAATCCACTTACTTTTAACAAATCATAATTATTTCTACAAAAGAACAATATATTTACTTATAGCGCGCCAAAATATAACTTTTAATATTTTTTTTCTATGTAATAAATATACATATTTTTTACGGTTCTTATCTCTATTGTCAAAATTCTCTCTTTTATTTTAAATTTCCTTTTCATTAAATTTACGGTTATTACATTCTTCCCCCCTTAAAGAAATTCGGTCCCCGAATTTTACAAAAACTAACAACATGAAAACATTTGACTACTCTTGAAACAGCTGAGGATACTTCTCTCTCATGACATCCTCTACTTCCCACGTAGCTTCCTCCTTGGAATGATTCTGCCAAATCACCTTCACTGTAGGGATATCCTTAGATCTCAACTTTTTCACTTGTCTATCAACAATGGCCACGGGTTTCTCTTCGTAGGCCAACTTGTCATCTAAAAGGATTTCCTGCGGTTGAATTACATGAGATGGGTCGGGTAGATACTTCCTCAACATCGAGACATGGAAGACTGGATGCACTTCACTCAACCCAGGTGGTAGGGCTAGGCGGTATGCCACTGCTCCTACCCTATCCAAAATTTCAAAAGGTCCAATATACCTCGGGCTTAACTTCCCTTTCCTACCAAACCGCATGATTCCCTTCATAGGTGAAACTCTGAGGAACACATGATCGCCTAGAGAAAACTCTAACTCCCGACGCCTATGGTCCACATAAGACTTCTGACGACTTTGTGCAGTTAAAAGCCATTCCCTTATCAGCTTAACCTTCTCTATGGCATCTTGCACCAAGTCTGGCCCTAGCAGCTTGACTTCTCCAACTTCAAACCATCCAACGGGAGATCGGCATCTTCTCCCATAAAGAGCTTCAAAAGGTGCCATCTGAATACTGGCTTGATAACTGTTGTTGTATGCAAACTCAGCTAATGGCAGGTATCCTTCCCAACTGCCACCAAAATCCAATATACATGCTCTAAGCATATCCTCCAGAATTTGAATCGTGCGTTCTGACTGGCCATCTGTTTGAGGATGAAAAGCGGTGCTTAGATCTAACCTCGTCCCCAAAGCTTCTTGAAAAGCTTTCCAAAACCTTGCCGTAAACTGTGGACCTCGGTCAGATATGATGGATACAGGGACTCCATGTAATCTGACGATCTCATTCAGATACAGGTTTGCATACTGAGCCACATTAAAGGTAGTCTTCACTGGTAAGAAGTGGGATGACTTGGTCATTCGATCCACTATCACCCATACTGAGTCATAACCCTTAGGGGTCCTCGGTAATCCTGTAACGAAGTCCATAGTAATCCTTTCCCACTTCCACTCTGGTATCTCAATCTGCTGGTGCAAACCGGCAGGCTTCTGGTGTTCAGCTTTCACCTGTTGACAAACCAAGCATTGAGCCACAAAGTTTGCTACATCCTTTTTCATCCCATTCCACCAATACAAGTCCTTGAGGTCACTGTACATCTTATTTGTTCCTGGGTGGATAGTATAGGCTGATTGATGTGCCTCCTCCAAAATCTGCTTCCTCAAGCCATCCACATCGGGTACACACAAGCGCTTCCCATATCTTAACACTCCTTCAGCATCTACGCTGAATTCAGAAGTCTGATTATTCCTGGATTCATCCTTGAGCTTGCACAGCTTGGCATCCTTGTCCTGATCTGCCTTAATCTGCTCAACCAGTGGAGAGTGTAGTTGCATGTGGGCTAACAACACCCCTGGCTCCTTCACTTCTAAGCGCATCCCCTCACCTTCTAGCCGATGAATATCCCTTACCAACGGCCTCCGGAGTAGGGTAATATGGGCTAGACTCCCCATTGACTTCCTGCTCAAAGCATCTGCTACCACATTGGCCTTGCCTGGGTGGTACAAAATAGTGCAGTCATAGTCCTTCACCAACTCCATCCACCTTCTCTGTCTCAAGTTAAGATCTCTTTGTTGAAAGATGTACTTGAGACTCTTGTGGTCCGTGTAAATCTCACAGGGTTCACCATAGAGATAGTGCCTCCAAATCTTCAAGGCAAAGACCACTGCCGCCATCTCCAGATCATGTGTAGGATAGTTCTGTTCGTGCTTCCTGAGCTGCCTAGATGCGTAGGCTACAACATGACCATTCTGCATTAACACACAACCCAAGCCCACCCTTGAGGCGTCACAGTATACTGAGTATCCTCCAGTGCCCGTTGGGATAGTTAGAACTGGGGCTGTGGTTAGACACTTCTTCAAGGTCTGGAAACTTTCTTCGCATACATCCGACCACTCAAACTTAACTCCCTTCCTGGTTAATCTGGTCAAAGGAGCAGCAATTCTGGAGAAATCCTTGATGAACCTCCGGTAATACCCTGCTAGACCCAAGAAACTTCGGATCTCCGTCACACTAGCTGGGCGAGGCCACTGCTGTACTGCCTCTACCTTCTCGGGGTCTACTTGAATGCCGTCCTTCGTGACTACATGCCCCAGAAACATAACACTGTCCAACCAGAACTCACACTTAGAGAGCTTGGCATACAACTGCTGATCCCTCAAAATCTGCAGAATGACCCGTAGGTGCTGTTCATGCTCCTCATGGTCTTTAGAATAAACCAATATGTCATCAATGAACACGATGACAAACTGATCTAAGAATGGCTTGAACACCCTGTTCATCAAGTCCATAAAAGCAGCTGGTGCATTAGTTAGTCCAAAAGACATAACTAAAAATTCATAATGACCATAACGGGTCCTAAAAGCCGTCTTAGAAATATCTTCCTTCTTGATCCTCAACTGATGATACCCTGACCTCAGATCAATCTTGGAGAAACATTTCGCTCCTTGAAGTTGATCGAACAGATCATCAATCCTGGGTAAAGGGTAGTTGTTGCGCACTGTTAACTTATTCAGTTGTCGATAGTCAATGCAAAGACGCAAAGACCCATCTTTCTTCTTCACAAAAAGAACTGGAGCACCCCATGGAGAAGTACTCGGCCTGATGAAGCCCTTATCTAACAAATCCTGCAACTGACTCTTTAACTCCTTAAGCTCTGTGGGTGCCATCCTGTAAGGCGGTATAGAAATTGGTCGAGCCTCTGGAATAAGGTCGATACCAAACTCTATCTCCCGTTCAGGAGGTAATCCTGGCAACTCTTCTGGAAAGACATCCAGGAATTCTCTTACCACTACCATGTTGTCTACATCCGGTACCTTCCCATCCACATCTCTAACATATGCCAAATATCCCTGGCATCCCTTCTTCAACATCTTCTGAGCACCCAAGACTGATATCAGGTTACTTGGAGCTTTACTTCGATCACACTGGAACCGGAAAGGAACTTCATTTGGAAAGTTAAACTTGATTGCCTTCTCATAGCAATCCAAGGTAGCATAGCATGCTGCCAACCAATCCATTCCTAGGATTACATCAAAGTCGACCATGTCTAGGATGATCAAATCAGCAGATGTCTCCCTATCACCTACTGATACTTTACATGATTTGCATATATGCTCTACTGGCAAATAATCACCGACCGGGGTGGTTACAAAGAAAGGGGCATTCATCCTAATCGGATCTTTACCCAAACTCTTAGCAAAACTAGGAGAAACATAGGAATATGTAGACCCGGGGTCAAACAAAACATATGCTTCATGTAGGCAAACTGAAAGAGTACCTGTCATGACCGCATTTGAAGCTTGTGCATCCTGTCTGGTAAGAGCAAAAATCCTCGGTTCACCTCGGCCTGCTTGGCTTTGACCACGGCCCATCATCCCTCTACCAGTACCTCTGCTACTTGCTTGACCCGGTATAGTCCTTATAGGCTGAGCTGCCACTGGGGCTGGTAGTAAAGCTGGTCGAGTTGGCCCTTGACTTGAGCCATACAACTGAGGACATTCCCTCTTCATGTGTCCAGGTTGGTGGCAATGATAGCAAACAATTATCTCCCTGCGGCACTGACCAAAATGATGGTTGCCACAAATAGGGCATTGTGGCCTGTTCTGCTGAATGGCTCTTGGTCCTGGTTGTCCTGGATACCTGGTGTTTCCCTGGCTAAGACCTAGCCTACCACTTGCATCTGGTCTCTGGTTGGGGTTCCCAATATTCTGTGGTGCTGGGCGCTGCTGGCTCTGGAATCGGGGTCCTTGGGAACTTTGCCCTCCTTTGGAGCTCCCGTCTCTATCTCTCTTCCTCAGCTTGGCACTCTCAACATCGGCCAAATGCCTAGTCTCCATCATTCTTGCGCAATCTACAGCCTCTGCATAGTTCGGGAATTGCTTCATCTGGGGTGCCACTGATTTAAACAATGCTGGCACCAACCCCTGGATAAATTTCCTGATCATGTCCCTTTCAGTAGGGACCATGTGCGGTGCATACGGCATCAGCTGTGTGAAGCGGTAGTCATACTCCGTGACTGACATACCAGGAGTCTGCTTCAACTCCACAAACTCTTGACACTTTGCATACCGGATACTCTGAGGCACAAATCTCTCCATGAAAACTTCCTTGAACTCTGGCCATCTCAAAGGTGGCGCTGTAGCTCCCCTTCCGCGCATCATGGTCTTGAACCATACCTGCGCTACGCCAGACAACTGGAAGGCTGCCAATTCTACTGAGCGAATCTCTGGACACTTAAGAACTTCGCAGATCTTCTCAGTAGCCTCTATAAACTCCTGAGGATCTTCACTGGCCAACAACCCCTTAAAGGTTGGCGGTTTCAGCTTCAGGAACTCAGATAGTTCCACTTCCCTCTCAGCGGGTCTCACCTGCCGCTCCACGGACCTAACTGGTTCTGGAACGGAGGTAGTTGTTTTGGATTGTTGCGGGTCCCTTCTATCTTGCCCATCCCTTCTCTCAGCTAGATTTTCTATTGCCCGCTGCATACCCTGCATGGTTACCAGCATCTGGGCTATCACATCATCCCGGGGGTGAGAAGACATTTCCCCCGTCCTGGGAGTTTCAGCTTGCTCACTTCTTAACTCAGCTTGTTCGGCTGCTTCAGCAGCCCTTACACCTCTGCCACTGCCTCTAGGTCGGCCTCTGCCACGACCTCTACCTCGGCCTCTGCCACGACCTCTACCTCGGCCTCTAGGCACAGGTACTGCGGACTGAGCAGACTCTTCAGCCATCTGCTCTTGAACCGCGGGTTGCCTAACCTTTGATCTGGTTCTTGGTGGCATTTCGCTATAAAACAGAAATAGCTCAACCATCACTTAACCATACCAACATAGCATACTATAAACTGACTAACTTAAACAAAAAGACAACATCCTATCGAACCCCTTTAGCAGCACCGTGAGTATAAGCATGTCCGGATTCATACCCATACTCAAAGTCCTACCTAAAGGTCCGTTACTTCATGAACACAGGGAAACCTAACCCTCTGATACCATATTTGTCACGGCCCCAAATGATGGAACACATGACCGGCACGGCATAAGGGTTTCCCCCTAGCCGTAAGCCTAACACATAGCATGCACAACCATTCAGCACACAATCCAGTACATAATAATATAACTGGCCACATACGCCACATCCAATATCAGAAAATACTGTATATATATTTATATATATTTCATGAATCCAACATCCTTGATTCAACTTGGCCCATGGCCTCACAGTACAAACATTATTGTAAACGTAAAACCATTTTTCAAACAACACAAGAAGCGAGGATCCTGCCTGTATGTTCATGGAGATATACTAGACATAACTAAACTAAACAACCAGTACAACAAAGCCTTGCCCAAACTGGGGCTCACCAATTCTAACTCAGCCTCCTATGGAGCTGTAGCTGGATCAGTGTTTCTTTGACTATCTGTGGGGAGAAAACAGAAGAGGGGTGAGATTACCACATCTCAGTGAATGGATAAATCATACTATAACAGAAACAGGGCAAACTAAGCACGAGTGTTTCGCAATGAATTAAATAATTGAAATCAAGGTATAGAAAACATTAAACATCTAATCATAATTTATTGAAAGAATGCTAAACAGTTCACATGATAAAACAGAATTAAATCAATAACTGTAAGCAAATCAATTATGCATGGTAAATAATAAATGAAGATATTTATGCAATAACAATGATGCATGTGGTATTTTAAAAATATTTAATCTTTAAGAAAAATGCACTAATTTATTGGAGGTCTTTCCTAACAGATCTATCATCTCCCCCAAGCACACAGCAAGGGTAGGGTAATCACTGTAGGCGTAGACATAAGTCCACCCTAAATTTTATGTCTTAGGCAGTCATATGCCCGTCACAATATCCTAGGCCGAAGCCGTAACATGATCAAGGTGCACCAGGACTAGCACTACCTGCGGCTAGCTAACAGTGATCTAAAAGGGTCCCTCCAATAGAAAACATTTGAAATATGCTATTCAGAGAGTTTAAAGTAAAACATTTCAATAACTTTACAATAAAGCTATAATTCTCCATCTAGCTCTTTTCATGCATAAAATCTCGTTCTAAAACATATCTCATCCATGAATTCCCATGGAGACCTTTACAATCATAAATTTTCCCTTTTAAACATAGATCGTCCGTAGACGTCACATAGATGCTCATCATGCATTAAATCCTTTCATGGCTAACTTAGTTCATTTTTATGACTAAGTTCGCATTTCTATAAATCTAGCTCAAATGGAGAATTAATAGTCTAGATGCTTGCCCTGCATACCTAGGGTTCAACTAGGATTGAAATTTACAATTTCTAACATGGTTGGAACATATTGATTTTCAAAGCAGTAAAACTATTTAACATACATTCCAACTAGTTAAAATATACGAGAGAGTTATAAATCAAATTCCTAAAACATGCGCTATAGTATGAAAAAACCCACTCACCGTACTAGAAGTCCAACAACGAGAATTTCACCTCGTAGTGGCTCAATAACCTAGAAAATATAGACATAGCATGAAAATTAGAAAATTCTAAAATCACTATTCACGCCGGAAAACACTATTCACTCGCCGGAAATACTATTCATGCTGAAACCTAAAAACCCCATATTCGATTCTAAAGCTATCTACGGGAAGAATTTCGGTAAAAACGAAGCCTAAAACGCAATAGGACGAAATTTTACCTTTGGAGGTACTATTCACGCGATTTTCCGGCGACCTTCCGGCGACTTTCCGGCGAAATTGATCGGTGGGTTTTGAAGTACTCGTTGCCACGAGTCCAACGGTCCTGACGGTTCGTCAATCGGAGGTCCGTAACTCCAGATATGAGGGTTTGAAATTCGAAGGGGAAAAGGGAAAAATGGGGGAGGGGCTGCGGGTTTTCTGCTCTCTGCCTGGCATCCGTATGCACATATATTGATGCTACAGTAACTTTTTAATTTTTTTTTTTTTAAATAATTATTAAATAATTAATAATAAGATTTTCTTTATAAAATTCATATAAATTCCGTTTTTCATCATAAAATATCCCAAAAATTTTTAAAAATTTCCTTTCTTATAAATCTTTAGTTAAACTCTCACATCATAATTTTTCTTGATAAAAATAGTAATAAAACAAATTTCTTAACAAATATCTTTATTTATATTAAAAGAAAGAGTATTTCTAAAAATACCATAAAAATTCAATAGAAGCCGGTATAATTATTTTAAGCAACACAATACTTCTTTTACTTAAAAATCCACTTACTTTTAACAAATCATAATTATTTCTACAAAAGAACAATATATTTACTTATAGCGCGCCAAAATATAACTTTTAATATTTTTTTTTCTATGTAATAAATATACATATTTTTTACGGTTCTTATCTCTATTGTCAAAATTCTCTCTTTTATTTTAAATTTCCTTTTCATTAAATTTACGGTTATTACAGTTTATCTCTTATGGACCGCAACAATTGCAGTTGCCTCAAGTTTGTCTCCAAAGGACAATGGTTTAGATGTAGCAAGTATATTTTATCTCTTCTATTAAACGATATTTTTTTAATCACCCAATATATAGTTCTTCATGTAGTTTTTTCAATCAATTAATATATATAGTTGCATAGAATTATTTAATATATGCAAATAATAATAATAATATCAATAGAAAAGTAAAGATTTTTTTTATGGTTATGAAAAATCATGAGTCTTGTCCAATTGGTACTACTCCATTCTGTGAAGTGAATGTAGCAACATATAACCACTATGGACATATTCAAGGTCAAAGTCATGGCCGTGGTCGTAGACATGGTCGTAGTAGTTATTCCAAGAACATAGCTTCCCATCAGAAGTGAAAAAATAATAAGGCCAAAAAATGAAAAGGAGAAAGGTCTACAAAATAGTAAACATGTTGAACACACATGCTATTGTTGTGTTGGCAAAAGACATTGGTCATGTACTTGTTGTACGTCAAGGCATCTTGTTGATCTTTACCAAAATTTTATTAAAGAGAAAAAGATAGAGACCAATTTTTTTTAAGAAGACAGTCCCAATAATTGCTATATTGACAAAACTCAATTAGATGTTACAGATTTCTTTACTCATTTTGATGGAAAAAATTGATCATTTAATTGGTGATGGTAGTGTTCAAAAATAATTTTTTTTGTATTATTTTTATGACATTAAACTTTAGATTGCTCTCTTTTTTCTGTACAATTCATTCTTTAAAGTTGTTATTTTATTTTATGTATTATTTTCTCATATTGACTATTTTTATTTTATTTTCAATCAAGAATGAATGTTTTCTCGATTGATACCAATATCACTAATGAAGAAATATATCTCGTCGATAATGACACAACTCACACAATTCTCAAAGATAAAAAAGTATTTTTCCAATTTAGTAATACAAGAAGCCAATGTTAATACTATATCTGATAGTACAAAGTTAATTGAAAGTTTTGGAAGAACTAGTATAATGTTACTTAGAGGAACGAAACTGCACATTGACAGAGTTTTATACTCTTCTAAGTCTCTTAGAAACTTATTAAGTTTCAAGTATATCCGTCGAAATGGATACCACATTGAGACAACAAATGAAAGAAATATTGGTATCTTCATATTACAAGTACAATCTTAGGTAACAAATGCATATTAAAAAAGTTGCATATATTCTCCTCTAGATTGTACTTTACATATATAAATACAATTGAAATATATGCTATTGCAAATAAGAAGTTTTCAAATCATAATAACTTTGTTATTTGGCATGACCAGTTAGGCCATCCCGGATCAATTATGATGCGAAAATTGATTATTCGACCATCACCAGTTAAAATTATTGGTGAATCCCTCACATTTTTAGAAAGAATACAAGGCGATATTTGGGGGCCAATACACCCACCATGTGGACCATTTAGGTATTTTATGATTTTAATTGATGCATCAACTAAATAGTCACATGTGTATTTGTTATCATCTCGTAACCTGGCATTTGTGAGATTATTTGCGCAATTGATTAGATTATGAGCACATTTTTTTTTATTTTTCAATTAAGAAAATATGCCTTGATAATGCTGGTGAATTCACTTTTCAAACATTCAATGAGTATTGTATGTCTATTGGGATTGATATTGAACATCTTGTAGCACATGTTCATATACAAAATGGTCTTGCAGAATCATCCATTAAACGTCTGAAGTTAATTTCAAAACTATTACTTATGAAGTCAAAACTCCCAATATCTACTTGGGGACATGCAATATTGCATGCTGCATCATTAATTCGCATAAGGCCAACCAGTTATTCAAATGTCTATAGCACATGTTCATACACAAAATGGTATTGCAGAATCATTCATTAAACGTCTAAAGTTAATTGCAATAATATTACTTATGAAGTCAAAACTTCCAATATCTACTTGAGAACATGCAAACTTGCATGCTGCATCATTAATTCACATAAGGCCAACACGTTATTTAAACACTCCCCATTACAAATAGTTTTTGGTTAGGAACCAAATATTTTCTATCTAAGAATTTTTGGATGTGAAGTATATGTCCATATTGTCCCACTACAACGCACTAAGATGGATCTTCAAAGAAGGTTGGGAATATATGTTAAATATGAATCTCCTTCTATAATAAAGTATCTTAAACCATTAACAGGAGATTTATTCACAGCTCGATTTGTTGATTGTCATTTTGATGAATTAGTTTTCCCAACATTGGGGAGAGAAAATAAGTAGTTAAAAATAAAAATTAGTTGGTATGAATTATCACTAACTCATCTTAATCCTCGCATAAAACAATGTGAACTGAAAATTCAAAAGATAATTCATTTGTAAAATTTAGCCAACCAATTGTCAAACGCATTTATTGACTCAAATCCTAGGAAAAAAAGAACTAAGAATCAAGATGATAAAATCGAGAATTTAACAACTTCAAAAGAGTTTCAAGACAATATTAATGTTTTAATTTCAGAAGAAACTCAAGTAACTAAAATTTGTGAAAATGAAGAGATCTCAATTAATTATGTTATGAATAGAATACGATGGAACCGACAAAAGGTTATTGTTGACAATAACTTTGCATATAATATAGCGCGTGATGTTTTAAATGATAATGAGGATCATGAATCAAAGTCTGTTCAAGAATGCAAGCAAAGAAATGATTAGTCAAAATGGAAAGACACAATTGAAGCAGAGTTAAAATTGCTTGAAAATCAAAAAGTTTTTAGACCTGTAGTCCGTACACCTTAAGATGTAAAATCAGTTGGATTCAAATGGGTCTTTGTGTGAAAACGAAATGAAAATAGTGAAATTGTGAGATATAAGGCAAAACTTGTTGCCCAAGGTTTTTTGCAAAGACCCGAAATTGATTTTGAGGAAACATACTCACCTGTGGTAGATGCAACTACTTTTTGATATTTAATTAATCTGGCAATATGTAAAAAACTCAATTTGCGTCTAATGGATGTTGTTACAGCCTATTTATATGGCTCACTTGATAGTGATATCTATATAAAATTCTTTGAAGGATTTAAGTTGTTTGAAGCATACAATTTTAGTTCTCGAGTAAATTACTCAATCAAATTAAATAAATCACTTTATAGTTTAAAACAATTTGAGTGTATGTGGTATAATCGCCTTAGCGAATACTTGTTGCAAGAAGGGTATAGAAATGACCCAATTTGTCCATGTATCTTTATAAAAAGATCTGAAAATAAGTTTGCCAAAATTATGGTTTATGTTGATGATTTGAATATTATTGGAACTCCTGAAGAGTTCCAAAAAAGCTATTAATTGTTTAAAGAAAAAATTTAAAATGAAGGATATTGGAAGAACAAAGTTTTGCCTTGGATTACAAATTGAATATTTAAAGAATAGTATCTTTATGTATCAAGAAACTTATATGAAAAATGTGTTAAAATGATTCTATATGGAAAAATCACATCCATTATGTACTCCAATGGTTGTGAGGTCATTAGATGTGAATAGAAATCTTTTCAGACCTTGTGAAAATGATGAAGAACTATTCAGTCATGAAATACCATATCTTAGTGCAATTGAGGCATTAATATATCTTATTAGTCATACTCGACCTGGTATATCATTTTCTGTTAATCTATTAACAAGATATAGTTCTTCACTTATACGAAGGCATTGAAATTGAGTTAAGCATATACTCTGTTATCTTAAAGAAACAATGGATATGGGCCTATTTTATTTAAACGTACCCGAGTCTGAGCTAATTGGTTATGTGGATGTAGGATATTTATCTGACCCTCATAATGGACAATCACAAACAGGCTATTTGTTTACATATAGGGGTACCGCAATTTCATGACAATCTATGAAACAAACTATCTCTGCCACATCAGCTAACCATGCAAAAATTTTAGCATTACATGAGGCAAGTCGAGAATGTGTTTGGCTACGATCCGTGATTCAACACATACAAGAATCTTGTAGCGTGTCTAGAAAGATGATACCGACCATCTTATATGAAGATAATGCTGCATGCGTTGCCCAATTGAAAAGAGGGTAAATTAAAGGGGATAGAACAAAACATATATCACCTACATTCTTTTTCACTCATGATCTTCAAAAGAATGGTGATATGGATATTCAACAAATTCATTCAAGTGATAATCTGGAATATTCATTCAAGAAAGTTATCCTACAGCTGAATACTACTACTAGAACTTTTCCACCTACTTTTATAAATACTCCCTCATACATGAATGGAAACAATGATTCACTCTCTTATCTCTCTTTTACTTCTTTCTCTACTTTTAAGTTATTTCATAACGTATTCGATAATGTTAGAATTAACTTTCCCAGTGCAACCAAAATAAAGATTCATATAAAGTGAACATAATTCGTTCACTCGATTCAACTTGATTAAAAAAATCACTTCGGATTGCGTTGGTACAAGTTAAAATATTTTTAAAAATTGCATTTGATTAAGCTGGTCGAATGACTCTTTTAAAAAGAAATTTAGACCCAATCGAACCCAACTCAAATTAACTCAATTTTTTTAAATGACTTAAAAATTCATTTAAATTTGAATACTTTTTTCAAGTCTATTTTTATTGAACGGAATTGATTATCCAATCAACCCAACTTG
The DNA here is from genome assembly GCA_037074535.1 of Gleditsia sinensis. Classification (NCBI taxonomy): domain Eukaryota; kingdom Viridiplantae; phylum Streptophyta; class Magnoliopsida; order Fabales; family Fabaceae; genus Gleditsia; species Gleditsia sinensis. The sequence goes on from CM073463.1 coordinate 8,186,620, forward strand.
ACCCGATATCTTAACCACCCCACTTCTCAGTATGGTAAACAGTTGACCATCCACCTCGGAAAGACTAGATGAGAATATGGTAGCACCTGCAGCTATAATTGGGAGCAATGCCTTCAGCCACAAAAATAGCAAAATGTGCGATATTTGATTAAGTGTTTCATCTTCTATTTTTCCACAATTAATTGTTTCATCTAATTATGAGCAAGTTTGGTATACTCTAATTATATCGCATGTGAGAGAAGTTGTGCTAAACCTACAAGATATTGGACGAAATAGACACACAAAACAATTCAGCTAGCTTTTGAAGACTTTTTTTAAAATGTTATTTTTTTTTTATTTTGAGTTATTTACAAATATCTCTTTCAATTTTAAAATTAAAAAATTATACCTCTTAATTTTCATTATACCCATATTTAACACTTTTTATCTATTCTATGTAACCGGCAAAAAAACAATTTTGTTTATTTCTCATTAGCAAAACTAACTGAGATGTCATATTACTCACTTCAAAATACATTGACTTATGGATCCACTAACATATATAACCCAATGCTGTAAATATTGTATACTAGACCGGTTGGTTAGACCAAAAACTTAGTAACCCAATGGGGGGATGAATTTAATTTAATCTTTAAAATCTTTTAATGAGAAATCAGCCAAAAAATTGGTGAATCAATTCAAAAAAAAAAAACAAATCAAACAGATCAAAAATTAAAGAATTGAAACGGTTTGAATGATTTATTTTTTTCGTTACTAAAATGACATCATATTAATTTTTTTAAAAACAATTAACTCAAAAAATCATTTTGGCTGATTTTTATATTAATAATAATTAAACATATATTTTAATTTTTTGAATAAATAGTATTGTAATAACTAATATTACTATTAAATACAATATCATATAGAAGTATGACAAATTTTCATATATAATATATTTTTCAATAAATATTCAAATATATTATTATATATTATTTGATTATTTCTATCTTTAATGACTTATTCAATTAATTGTATATATTTAAGGATTAGTATATCATATTTTATAATATAAAAAATTAAAAAATATATTATATATTTTACTATTGATTCGATCACGCTATTCAATATATAGTTGGAACAGTGAATTGTAAACTTCTCTCTCTACACCACTCTTTCTACCAATTGAATGACGGATTCAATTTTTAAAATATTTATATAACCTAAATAGTGGGATATCATTTGAAAAAATATATATGATATTTTCATTAATCTTGTTAACAAAAAATAGATAAAATGTGTTAAATATTTGCTAATAAAAATTAAAAGGGACATTCAACTTTCAAAATTAAAAGAAGTGTTTATAAATAATTCAAAGTAATAGAAAAATATTTACATATTCTCTCTCTCTCTCTCTCTCTCTCTCTCTCGCTCTCTCTTTGCTACTGTGATTGTATTCAGGCTAGTTTGTTCCCTTTTTAATTAATTCATTATCTGCCGAAGACAAGTGATGCACGTCAACTCCTTTTGCCTAGTGAAGATTCGAACCCGTTTAAGTTGTGTTTTGATGATATGGTAACTTAGCAATATATATCTTCATTTTTTTTGTACAAGTTGAGAGTCAAGCAACTAGTTATAGCATAACCATGGGGTAGTACCTGCTCTGATGTCATCCATCAAAGCAACTCCTAAGTCATTTGGTGGTCTCTCGAAACAATATAGTCCTAAGTTCATTTTATGTGCTTTCCTTTCCATCCAATCCACAGCTTTGTTAGCTTCTTTGAGTGCATGTTGTACTTCCACCATCCAATCCTTTGCCTTATAATGCTGTACATAAAATAAGAGGGCAGCTGAAGGGCGTTATTTGTTGCATCCTTTACGGCATAATTTAACAACAGTTATGGAATCAAATTCTATAACCACATCCTTGCATCCGTGTTCCTAAGCAAGGCTGAAGGTAGTGGCAATGCCCCAGAGTTCTTCCTTGGTAATGCTACATCTCCCTAAATTCCTTGCAAAACCTAAAATCTAACCCCCTACAGCATTCCTCATTACCCCGCCATAGCTATCCGAATGGATTTACCGATCCTTTTTCCTCCATTATGTAATGTTTCCCCTGTAACACTGTGTTTGAACTCCTCCATTTCTCGCACTCTTTTTCCTTAGCCAAGCATGTGAAGAGTAAGTCATTTGAATGGTTTATCTTAGGTTGGAAGATCACTTCGCACCTTCTTACCCAAATACACCAAGCAGTAATACCAAATAATTTTTTCCACTTAATGTGCTGGTATCCTTCATTTCCTAGCTCCTGCGAAAGATTTGAATTTATCCATTCGGTGTTTGTACCTTGGAAGAAGCTAGCCCATTTCCTTAGGTTCACCATTCTTAGCCATAAATTTCTGGGAAAAATGCAATCCCAAAGCATATGTAGAACCAATTCATGGTCTTCTCTACAGACTTGACATATTCCTACTGGGTTTATATGTCAGACCCATCTTATTTTATTGGCTAGTAAAGCCTACTTGCCCACAAGCCATATAAAGGGTCTAATTTTTTGAGGTCCCAACCATCTCCATATTTTCTTCCATCCTGGTGGAGTTCCAAGGTTACCGTAAGTTTTGTTCATTCTTGCTTCGTATGCTAATTTAACTGAGAATTCACTGTTGCTACTTTGTTTCCATATTAAGGTGTCATATTCCATTAACTCTCTCGAAGGTACCACTGTTGCTATATGTTCTTGCACCTTTGTTGGTAAGAATCTGAAATTTCTCCTAATTCCATTGTTTGTCTCTAGATGACATATCACCGACTGTGCAATTTAGTATATTCTCAGCTGTTGGGCTTGACGATAGGTGCTCTAGAATTCCTATGCCTGCTACCTAGTCATCCTTCCAGAACTTTACCATCTTCTGTTTCCTATGTTCCAGCTCGTATTGTAAACTATAAAATCCCATGTTTTTTTGACTCATCTCCAAATGTTTGAAGGGTTTGTTGTTTTCTCCTATAAAGTTGAAATGGGTCCTTCTCTACATTTATATTTGGACTTTAGGGTCTTTACCCATAAAGCTTCAGGTTTGCTTATGATACCCCAGGCCACTTTTAAGAGAAAAGCTTCATTCATCACCCTTAGTCTCCTAACCCTAAGTCCTCATTCATACTTTGGCATACATATGTCCTCCCAATTGACCAAATGCATTCTTCTTTCCTCCTGTGTCTACCCAGATGATACCCCTGTTAGATTTCTCTACGTCATCACATAATCCCAAAGGTATGAGAGCTGTTTGCATAGCATAGTATGGTAGCGTGCTAATGACACTTCCAGCAAGGGTAATTCTTTGTACTAGTGTTAACGCTTTCACCTTCCATCCACTCATCCTCTTTTTTACCCTTTTAGTTATATGCTTGAAAGTTTTCCTAGTGATCTTATGCAGAAAAGGCATACCCAAGTATACCCTGAGGCCATCTGTAAGCTTAAACCCCAGTTCTTGGCTATATTGCGATACCCATGTATGGTTCACATTATTAGAGAAACAACACTTGGTTTTCCCCACATTCACAATCAAACCCAAACTATGGCTAAACATTTCCAGTGTTTGCTTAAGAAGGTTGCATTGATCCAATTCTACCTCGACGAAGAGAATTAGGTCATTTGCAAAGAAGAAATGTGAGAGTTAAGGACCCATTTTCCAAAGCTTGAATGGTTTCCACAAATTAATATCCACTGCCCATTCTATACATGGTGAAAGTTTCTCTATACATAGTATGAATAGGTATAGACAATCAACAGCCTAAATGATTCAGTTACCTCTGTTCTAGAGAATGCTCATCTCAGTGGAAGTAACACAGCATAGTATGAGATTAATAAAGTAATTATTGATTCCATGTCTTTTACAGTGTCCTCCAAAAAATCACATCTTACTCTATCATAGACTTTCTCGAGATCGATCTTAATTGCTATAAACCCCTTTGTCCATTTTTTCTTATTCATAGAGTCTATTACTTCTTAAGCTATTATCACATTATCATTTATACTTCTTCCTGGTATAAAGCTGCTCTGCCATGGGTTTATCCATTTGCTCATGTATGGTTTGATTCTACCCGCGATTGTTTTGTTCAAAATTTTGAATATCACATTACATAGAGAAATCGGTCTAAACTCTTTGAGGCATTCTGGGTTTTTCAACTTTGGGATTAGCATCAATAGTGACTAGCTTATATCTTTTAATTTTTTTGGGTTATAAAAAAATTCTTGGATCAATTTAGTTAACGAATCCCCAATGACTTTCCATTGGGTCTAGAAGAAGAGGGCATGCAAACCATTAAGACCTAGTGCTTTAAAGGCCCCCTTGCTGAAGACAGTTCTTTTAATCTCCTCCTCAAAAAATGGGGTTTGGATTATTGCTAGATCCTCATCCTCTAGTTTTGGAAAACACCTTTGTAATGGTAAAGATATGGAAAAATTTTGTGTTCCCATGTTGTTCTCATGTTCCTTTTGAATTCCTAAGGGTTCAGACTTTTTTCTTCTCCTTCTAACAAAGGTAGAGATGTGGAAAAACCTTGTGTTCCTGTCTCCCATGTTCATCCATCTGCACCAGGACTTTTGATGCCAGAAAACTTCTTTGATTAATATACTCTCATACTTCCTCCATAGTTCCTTTTTTAGAATGATGAGGAAATGATTAATTTTGTTTTGTAGAGCCCGATCAATGCCAGTTAACCTTCTCACCAGTTCCCTTTTCTTCTTAAAGATATTCCCAAAGGTATTATGGTTCCAATATTACACATTTCTTCTGAAGGTATAACTTGCCCCTTCCAATTCTACTCTGTATTCCAGGTCTTTTTTACCACCCCCTGGAATGTGTCATATAGAAGCCAGGGAGATTGGAATCTGAAAGCTTTCTTTCCTCTTACTTGGTTATTTTCTCAATTAAGTACAGCACAAAGAGGTCTATGGTCTGACTTCAATTCTAGTAGATGTATTACATAAGTTTCTAGGAATGTATATTGCCATTGGAGGTTACAGATAGCCTGATCAATTCTCTCTTTCACCGATCCCCTTTCCCAGGTAAAACTGGGACCTTTGAATTCAATATCCATTAAGGCGTAGTTTGTGACAAAATTGTTGAAATCCTTCATAGAACTCTAATTATGGTACTTGCTCCCCACTTTCTCTAATGTTCTCTTATATGCATTGAAGTCACCAAGCAACATCCATGGAAAATTAGTACCCTAGTTTATGTTTTCAAACTCCTTCCAGAGCTCCTTTTTGATAGAAAAGATAGGGCTACCGTATATAGCTGTCAGTAGACATGATTTGTTTTCATCTTTGAAGTTTATCTCTATATGGATGAATTGACTATGGGTTTTATGATCCTCACATCTAATAGCTCTGTATTTCTAAGTATTTAGATGCCTCCTGCAAAGCCCACTACTTTAACTCTGTAATTCCCTACCTAGCCTATTTTGTAAACACTTGAATCTGCCTTCTTCCCCCTCATTTTTGTTTCAAATAGTGCTATCAATCCTAGATTATGGAACTTTATCATGTCTTACATTAGATTAGGAAAAGCCTTGGAACCTGTGCCCTTACGATTCCATGCTAAAAAATTCATAAGAATAAAGTAATGGGACAAAGATGGTGTGACCTATAGTAGAATGCTTGTCACGGCCCCAAATGATAGAACACATGATCGGCACGGCATAAGGATTTTCCCCTAGCCGCAAGCCTAACGCATAGCACATAAAAACATCCAGCACACAACCCAGATTACATAATAAATATAACTGGCCACATATGCCACATCCAATATAAGGAAATATTGTATATATATACAAAGAGCGAGGATCCTGCCTGTAAGTTCATGGAGATACTTTAGACATAAACTAAACTAGACAATCATTACCAAAGATCCTTGCCCAAATTGGGGCTCACCAACGCTATATTCAGCCTTCTACGAAGCTGTAGCTGGATCAAAGTCTCTTTGACTATCTGTGGGGAGGAAACAGAAAAGGGGTGAGACCACATCTCAGTGAATGGGTAAATCATACTATAACTAAAACAGGGCAAACCAAGCACGAGTGTTTCGCAATGAGTTTAATAATTGAAATAAAAGTGTAAAGATAATAATAGAAACATTAAGCATTTAATCATAATTTATTGAAAGAAAAACTAAATAGTTCAAATGTAAGGGTATGGTAATCACTGTAAGGGTAGACATAAGTCCACCTTAAATTCTAGCATAGAAACTAATTCTAAGACTATCTATAGAAACTAATTCTTTCCAGACAGATCTATCATCTTCCCCAAGCACATAGCAAGGTAAGGGTAATCACTGTAGGCGTAGACATAAGTCCACCCTAAATTCTCCTAAGCACATAGCAAGGGTATGGTAATCACTGTAGGCGTAGACATAAGTCCACCCTAAATTCCTGTGTCTTAGGCAGTCATATGCCCGTCACAGTATCCTAGGCCGAAGCCTTCGCATGACCATGGTGCACCAGGGCTAGCACTCCCTGCGGCTAGCTAACAGTGATCTAAAAGGGTCCCTCCAATAGAAAACATTTGAAATATGCTATTCAAAAAGTTTAAAGTAAAACATTTCAATAACATTATAATAAAGCGATAATTCTCCATCTAGCTCTTTTCATGCATAAAATTTCGTTCTAAAATATGTTTCATCCATGTATTCCCATGGAGACCTTTATCATCATAAACTTTCCCTTTAAACATATCGTCCGTAGACGTCGCATAGATGTTCGCATGCATCAAATCATTTCATGGATAACTTAGTTCATTTCTATGACTAAGTTCACATTTCTATAAATCTAGCTCAAATAGAGAATTATCAGTCTAGATGCTTGCCCTACATACCTAGGGTTCTTGTAGCTCTCCTTCCCACGAGTCCAACGGTACCTTGCTTGCTCAAATCGGACGTCCGGATGATGAGATATCTTAGAGAGAAGGTAGAGAAAATTTTTAGAGAGAGATAACTAGGGTTCAGATATGGAGGAATGCAGGAAATGAGGGAGAAGGCTGCAGAAAACGCAGAAAACAGCCCGAAGCATGGCCGTGCTTCGGGGCTACAGTGTCTCCTGTAAATGGCCGAATTTGACAAAACGTCCAACATCAAAGTTGTAGCCCTTTCTCTTAGCATTCTTTAGCCACTTGAATCACCTAATTTGGAGTTCATATGAAGGAGTTAGGCATAAAATTGTGAGCAAAGGTCCAGACCACACTATGCTTCAGTTTTTGCCTCTTATCACTATAATATTCACAGAATTAGCAAAAGTTTCCAACATCAAAGTTGTAGATATATGTCTTATCTTTCAACAGAAATTGGAATCACTTAATGTGGATTTCGTATAAGAGATTTATGCTTATATGAGTGAAGACAGGTCAGAAGAAAGGTCAGAAAAGCTCTAAAATTTTACATTGTTCTCAACTTCCTTGTTTCAAATGATTTGTATTTAACCTTCAAAGGTTTGGGTTATTACAATGCTGCATGCATTAGAAGCCTCTATGGCTTTAATTAAAGCTTCATCTCTTCCCATTGAGTGTAGTACTTGTTGTGTTGATTTAATAAGTAATAAATTTGAGTTCGAGGGTTTAGATTTGATAAACTCTGGTTCTTGGGTAGTTGTCATGCCTAAGCTAGCGTCCCCTCTTTCCACCGTTGGGCTTAACACGTATCTTTCCTCATTTTTGGTGCATCGTTTCTTGAATTGAATTTATGTGGGTGGTCTTGCTCTAATCTTGGGGTTGCTTATAGTGGATCATGGTATTTCAGCCAGGGCTTGTCTATTTATGACAAGCCCTTCGTCACTTTTATTGCTTGGTCTAGGTCTAGAGAAGAGTGAGACCCTTTCATTCTATTTGGCCTTGCCTTTATTTAGGTTACCTTGGGCTATAATTGACTTGTCCATTCTCTTATTTAGCCTTAAACTTTGGAAACCCAAACCTATATTTTCTTCGCCTTTTTTAGCTTTCTCTTTCCCTTTGGGATCATTTTTACCTATCAACCTCTCTCTGGTATTCATACTTATCCCTCTAGCCACAATGACTTATGCTTCATTGAGGGGTTGGTTTTGACTTATTTTCCCCAGGTCCTCGGGTAAATCTTCAAGGATATCAAATATGGTATTTTCGAATTTGGGTTTTAGACTGTCCGTTCCTGATGTCAAGGTTGTGGTAGCCTTAACCCTATTCTGTTTATACTGCTTTGTGTTAGGTGTTTATGAGTTGACAAGATGTTTCCTTTTCGGTCTTTTAACCACCATCCAAGGTCCATACATTACGTTGCCAGTTTGTTTCCGTTCATCGATTTGAACCATAGTCGGAATAGATTTTGATGCCTTATTATCACCAAAAAATCATTTTATCAATTTTGAACTCCTATGTTCTCATCTACGGGCATAGTCTTTCCTTTGGTCATATTTACTACATACAAAGCAGATAAAATGCAAACCTTCATATTCTATGTTGAACATTTTCTTTTTGAATTTGAATCTGGTAAAAGTTTCTTGCTAATATATATTTCTACATAGATTCTAGCAAATTTCTCCCTTTCAACTCTAAGTTACTCCCTAGAGTTCGAGTTCATCCTCCTCAGGGTATGATTGTCTATCTTTAGTATCTTCTCTATTCTATTCCCGAAACTCCACAAGAAGTTATTGTTACAATATTTGATGGAAAGCCAAGGGACTCTGATCCATACTACCAACTTTTTGAAATTTTCTTCTGAAGGATTAAACTTAGGTCTCTATCTTTGAACCACTAGGTAGTGGTCAGCTATCATCCATGGTCCCTCATGAAGTGCAAATGTCGTAATCTTCCATTGAGGAGAAGTTTACAATGTAAAAGTCGTTCCCTATGTCAAGTAGGTTGAAGGTACCAGATGGGTGCCAAAGCTTGTGTAGTCTGTGCTTCGAGTATCTATACCCTCTTCTTCTTTCCATCAATTTAACTATCAATGATTTCTTCCATTGTTTGTAATATCCCCTCCTCTCTTCAAGGGAGATTTTTATTTTGGTGTAAAAATTTTCCTTCTGTCACTCATTCTCTTCCGTGAGCTTGTCCTTTGATTCGTCCTTTGAGAATTCTCCCTCAGTTTCAGTTTCTTCTTTGTCATGGTTGTTGATTCCATTGTAACCCAATAGTCTGTCCTTATAAGAAATGCTCCTCCTTGGTGCCTCCTAAAGATTGGATCATATAGTGTTGTTTACACCTTTTTCTTCCTTCTAGGGGTATTCACGGTGTGATTCAGTTCGGTTTTAAAGGCTCAACTAAATTGAACTAATCATGTAAAATTCAATAAAAAAAATGGGCCTCTTCGATTTAGTTAAGGGCTAGAACACTGAACCAAACTAACTCAATGAAAAGTAGCTCGGTTTGGTTAAGTTTTTTAGCTTTTGTAGGCCCATTTTAGGGTTTTTTTGGCCCATTTTACAGTTTTTGTCTGAACAGCTTTTTGGCCCTTAGTATGAAAAAAATTATAATTCCTAGAACCAGTACAATTCTGCTGTGCCCAGTTATTGATTTTTAGCTTTTAATAATATAAAAATAAAATTGTATGATAAAAAAACTGACATTTAATCTATTTAATTTTTTTATATATAATGTAATAGCTTTTCCTTTTAAATTTAAAGCTTTTTGTTTTCAGTTGAAGAACTGATTGATAACCTATGCATCTCTCTAAAATAATTTTTTAAAAAATGGGTTATTACAGCAAGTTGCCCTAGCGCTTAATTGATTGAACTTCAACACTAACAGAATGCATTTCACCCCTTAATTAAAATTATGTAACATGCAATCTAATAATTCCTGTCCAAGTAATTTCCATAGCTGGCCAACAGAAGTCCATAAAACATATGATTTCATAATTGCTATCAACAAAAATTCATAAAACATAATAAATCCATAATACTATCAACAGGAAGTTTATAAAACATAATATCCATAACTTGTGTCTTCTATCATTCCAACTATGCGAAAAGTTTCCTTGAGACTAAGATTCTCAAAATCAAGTGCACAACCTGTTAAAATATAACAATAATTAAAACATAATTAGTACAACTTAAAACGTATTGGGTAAAAAATACATAAAAGTTTATTTTATTAAATATAATGCACATACCGTTTAGCACATATTCTTTTACAAATCTAAATCTAAACTTGATTCAGCCAACGGACCAGCTACATCTAATAATTGAATATATATATTATGTCAAGAAAAAAAATTATTACAAACCCTTTTTAGCACAAACAATTTATAAAGGAAATACAATTTGAAACAAAAATAATATTACCTATCTCAGTCTTATCAATGTCATTTGCTTGCTCTTCCATGTCAAAAGATAAAGGGGTAGACTGAAACCAATTTTTTGGACAAATAAGAGCCTCTACTGTTCTTAGAGATAAAGAACTCCTATATTGATCAAGAACTCGACCCCCTGTACTAAAAGTTGATTCAAAAGCAACTGTTGACATTGGTATTGATGAGTGAGTTTTATACTCATAAATTAAATATTTTTATCTTATTTTTTGTCTTAATTAAGAATTTATCTCTCTTGGACTAGAATAGAATCTTTTTTGTTGTTTGCTACAACTTTCATATTCACATAGTCAACAAAATCAGACATTAAGATGGCTAGAATTTGACTAGAATAAAATTTATTTGTTGTTGCAGTCTAGCCCGACCTTACTCCAGTATTCTGGCCATAACTCACAAATTATATATTCAATTTGTCCACAATTTATATGGCTAGAAAGATAATAAAATTTTCTATAACTTTTATGTTTATGAGGTCAGCAGATTTGGTGGATATGAAGCAAAAATTCAAGAATTTCTTTCAGTGTCCAATTTGTCAACTTAATACAACTTGTTAGCCACCATTGTTGACAATTATCACACCTAATTGTATCTATAAATAGAGGGCTTGAGAAATCTTGTGGGGGAGCTGAGAGTGATCTTAGGAAACCTTTTTTTGATGTTCTAAATGCTTGTAATATTTTTCTCTCTACATTTTGTATCTTTACTTTCTTTCATAATATTATCATGCTTGTTCATCTTTCATTTTTCTTTCTTACTTTGATTATAGAGAACTAATCTCCTAATGCTAAAGTGAAAGGGTGAAACTATTAGTATAAAAATAATAATTTATCTAACTCTTAATTTTAAAGTTTATATTTGATGTTGTATTTATCTTTTTTATTTATTTTCTTGTTATTTTCTTTCTTAGGGGATGGCTTTGTTATTCTTCTGTTGTTATTTGTTTGTTATTTTCTTTCTTAGAAGATAACTTTGTTTCCCTTCTATTATTTATTTTCTTGTTATTTTCTTACTTAGAGGATGATTTTGTTGCTCCTCTATTATTTATTTTCTTGTTATTTTATTTTTTAATGGCTGGTTTTACCACTTTATATTATTATTATTAATTCTGCCACTTATCTATTGTTATGCTTTTTCTTCCTTTTACATATTTTTAATTTTAATTTTGTAAAGTATGAATCTCGATACATTGTAGATAATCTTTGATACAATAAATGTTTGAATCATTTTTTATTTATTATAAACAATATAATGATTGGTACAGTGTATATTTGAATCCATTTTATAAGAGTTGTTTTATTATTAGTAATACAATAAAAAGAAGAAAAATACACTTCATATGTAAACCAAAGTAAGTGTAAGGTAATATATCTTCCGAATAAAACCTTATTTATGTGAGAATTCTATTTGAGTAATAAAAGAGTTAAAATTTATTTTTATTTGATATACCAAAAGTATATCCCCTAACCTTAACATGTTTATTTACTTTGAATACATTTCTATTTAATTTCCATATTTTATTTCTTGCATACTTTGCTTAAAATTCTTTTCACAAAAAAAAATCCTAACAACTAGGTTAGAAATATTTATTTTGGATCTAAATTAAATTTTCTCTCAATTGGCAATTTTTGTTGTATCGACCTCGCATAGTACTAAATTTATACTCCAATAGATTTGTACGTTTGCGAGTTTTAATTAAAACAACAACAGGTATAGCCAGTATATCCCTAGTAATTTGAGTAAGAATGGAAAATCTAAAAGAATTCACCTTCGACCAACTAAGAATGTCAAATTTCGATGACATCTTTTCTTAAGCATCCGTTAAATATGTTTTCAACTCAGATTTGTGATCTATAGCATCATCCATACTCATATCCATATCAAAATCCATAACAAAAGAGTATTTTGCATCCATGGAAATTTTCACTTCTCTACTTGAATGGGAAGATTGACCAACATCTTGTGATTTTATAATACCATAAAAGGATTTATATTTATCATGCATGCCATTGAGTACTTCCTTTACCTTTTCAATCATAAAACTAGCCAAATCTTCATCAAAGAGTTTTGAAAGACTCCATTTAACAAATTTCAACTTATATCTTGGATCAAGGATTATGGCAACAAAAACAAACATGTTCATGTTTTTTCAACTCCCCCAATATTTGTCATGCTTAGCCTTCATTTTAATAGCCATATTCTTTCATAATACATCATCATCACTCTTACACCAACCATTCAAAATCTTCACAATAAGATAATATTCATGAAAATATTGAGATGAAGTCACATGCAAAGAGTTTGAGACATTTTTAGTTGCATCAAAAAAGATTTTCAAAAACTTCACAAAATATTTCGCATTAAGCCAATCTTCTGTGTTTGAAGGACCGAGTGGAGAATCCAAAAAAAAATTGAGCATCCTACTCTTCCAACTTAAGAAATGTCTTTTGAAACTTCAAGGCACTTTTAAGCATAAAGTGTGGGTGTTTTAAGTAAAACTTGCAAGCGCACGAATCTATTAGAGTATAGATTTAGTGGTACACAAGGTCGATTTCACGAGAATTGTCAATTGAGAGAAAATTTAATTTAGACCCAAAATAAATATTTTTAACCTAATTGTCAGAATATTTGTTTTGTGATAAGAGTACTGAACAGAGTATGCAAAAAACTAAAATAGTGAAATTAAATAGTAATATATTCAAAGTAAAAAATCATGCTAAAGTTAGGGGATCCACTCTTAGTATATCAAATAAAAATAAATTTTAACTCTTTATTATTCAAATGGAATCCTCACAAAAATGAGGTTCCATTAAGAAAATATGTTAAATTAAACTCGCTTTGATTTATAGATTAAGTATATTTATCTTCTTTTTATTGTATTACTAATAATAAATAACTCTTGTAAAATAGATTCTAGTATACATAGTGCCAATCATTATATTATCTATAATAAATCAAGAATGATTCAAACATTTATTGTGCCAAAAATTGTCTACAATGTATCAAAATTTGCACTTTACAAAATTAAAAATAAAAAGATGTAAAAGGAAGAAAAGTATAACAATAAATAGGTAACATAGTCAATAATAATTATATAAAGTAGGCGGTAAAATCAGCTATTAAGAAATAAAATAATAAGAAAATAAATAAAATAGGGACAACAAAGTCATCCTCTAAGAAAAAAATAATAAGAAAATAAACAACAGAGGGGCAATAAAGTCACCCTCTAAAAAAGAAAATAACAAAAAAAAAATAGAATGGAAGAAAATAAATAATAGAGGGGCGACAAAGACATTCTCTAAGATAGAAAATAATAAGAAAATAAATAACAGAGGGGTAATAAAATCATCCTTTGAAAAAGAAAATAACAAGAAAATAAATAACGAATAGACAAGTAAGCTATCCTCTAAGAAAGAAAATAGTAAGAAAATAATAATAGAGAGGCGGCATAGCCGTCCCTTCAGAAGGAAAATAACAAAAAAAAACAACAGAATGGTGACAAGACCATCCTCTAAGAAAGAATTAACATAAGAAAATAAATACCACATTAAATATAAACATGGAAATTAAGAGTTAGATAAATTATTATTTTTATATCAAAATTTTCATCCTTTCGCCGTAGCATTATGAGGTTAGTTTTCCATAATCAAGGTAAGAAAGAAAATTGAAAGTTGATGAAGCATGATAATATTATAAAAGAAAGTAAAGATACAAAATGTGTAAAGAGAGAAAAATATTACAAGCACTTAGAACTCCAACAAAAAAATTTCAAGCTCACTCTCCAGCCTTTCTCCCCCTTCTCTAGCTCACAAGATGTCTCTTTTTATAGATACAACAACGGGAGTAAGTGACAAAGATTGTGGGTAGCAAATTGCACTAAAATTGAAAAGTTGTGTTGCATTATGTGCATCGAAACTAATCGTGAGATATCTCCTTAATTTATGCCGAATCTACTGATCCCATCAACAAAAAAGTTGTAAATATGTTTATTATCTTTCTATCCATATAAGGTATAGAAATATTGGCCACGTATTTTGTGATTTATAGCCAAAATAATATAATAAGGTCAAACTAGACTACAACAGCAAACATAATCTCTTCTAACCCAATTTTGGCCCTTTTAATGTCAAAATTTGTTGACCACTTGAACATAAAATTTGTAAAAAATTGTATCTTCTATTCACGTACCAAATTTTGTATACATTAAATATGTATTTTATGAAATAGGGTTCAAATACTATAGTAAGATTGGGTTGAACTATAACAATAAACATGTTCTTTTCTAACCAAATTTTGACCCTGTTGGATGTCTGAATTTGTTGATCACATAAACATGAAATTTGTATCAATTGTGTTAGCTATTCATGTGCCAAAGTTTGTACATAATATATATGTATTTGCTGAGATACTGTCAAAATACTACAGTAAAATCAAGTTGAAAAGCAAGCAACAAACAGATTTTTAACATTGTGTGTTCTACTTTGAATCTTTATGTTTAAATTTTTTTAGAAATATAGTCATAAATCAAAATTGAATTTATGCATATATCAATGAGGATGAGTCTCAGGAGTCAAAAAGATAATGCTCTTTACTCAGTCATCCTCTATAAATTTATTTTGTCTGTTTGATTTATAGACATCATTCTCAAATAACCACAATTTCTCTTTGATTCATCTAATTGAGTCCATTTTTTATTCTTCTCTCCATTTGTAAAAAATTACATAAAAATAAAAACAAATAAGGGAGATAAATGTTTAATTAAGAAAAAAAGATAAAATGAAAATATTTAATTTATGAGTATAAAATTTACTCATCATAAGGTATGTGGAGTTCCACCTTGTTGGAACGTCCAATTGAACCATGCTCTTAATCTATATCTTAGCAAGCTCTATACATTTTTTAAATTTTTGTATACGTTCGGGAGAAACACGCACATATTTGAAAGCATCCCTAATTCTTTTTATTGAATCATGCATTTCTTTCAAGCCATCAGTAACAACAAGATTTAAAATATAAGCACAACATCTAACCTGCATGTATTCCCCATTCATTGAACTTGTATTCTAGTCATTTATTTGTCTCTGCAAGTATGCTATGGCAACATCATTTGAGGTAGCATTATCAACTGTTATTGTAAAGACTCGCTCAGTTCCCCATTCAATAAAATATTTCTCTATTGTTTGACTAATTACTTCTCATTTATGACTAGCAATTGAAAAAAAGTTCAAAAATCTTTTATGCAACTTCCATTTAACATTAATAAAATGCACAGTAAGGTAAAGATAACTCAAGTTTTGCACAGAAGTCTAACAATAAGTAGTTAAACAAATACTTTGAGATTTCAAGGATAACACAGTTTTCAATAATATTTATAAAAATAACTAAATATAAAATAAAAATGTTGGCTGTCGGTTCAGTTCGGTTTGGTTGGAAATTTTTCTCAATTGACAACCAAATTGAACCGTTCGGTTCACTCTAAAAAAATAAAACTAAACTGCCCAAGATCAGTTTTCTTTGATTTTTTGATGGTTTGGTACGGTCAGTTTTGTTCGATTTTGTATACCCCTACTTCTGTCATCTTGATGATTTTTCCTGTAGTTTTGTTTTCGATGTTTTTGTCTTGTACTAGTTCATTTGATGCATTTCGGCTCTTCGGTAATGTTTCTCCTATGTTGCAAAATAGACGAGTCTGCTCAGAATTGTTGGTTTCTTGTATTGAGACATTCAACTCATTATACTCAAACTCCATTGTTCTAATGCTTTCCCCTTAACTTTCCATTAGTTCATCCATTGCTTCCTCCTGTATGGAATTTTCCTTGATTATTTTACTACTCCAAATCAGATTGTCCTTATCTTCCTTTGTTAAGGCCTAATGGCTCATCTCACTATTCTTCTGGTCACCGAAAGTCATCATCTCCAATTTGACTCTATGAGCTAGATCAATCTAGATGTGCCCTTGCTAAGTTCAATCTTTTGGAAGAGCGAAACCTTTTGGAAGGAACCTGAACCTGAATATTGGCTCTCAAGCTTTGCAGAAATATATATATATATATATATATATATATATATATATATATATATATATATATATATATATATATATATATATATATATATATATATATATATATATATATATATATATATATCCTTCATTTCACACGCCTTCAAAACTCTCATGCCAACATCACTATTAGAAACCTAAAAGCTTCCATTTTTGACATTTTTTTATTACAATTTAAGTTGCCACAAGAAGAAGGTGGTTAGGCAATTTTGCACTTTATACTAACCTTCAAATTCATTGCAATGTTCAATAAGATAGGTTGGATTGACAGCTACTGTTCAGTGGTCCTGATTTTTGTCGTGTGAGTTTGGACAACTCTTTGTCCATGAGGAAGGACCAAACATCGTGAATTGTTAATTGTGTGGACCTTACCTCTCACCTATAAAAAATTTAGTACACAAATTAGAACTAATTAGGACACTTATAAACAACATCAATTAACTAACTTATCCTTCGTCTTGCCTACTCCTACTGTTTATTCTGACAAGTCTTATCCTCTTCTACAAAAAAGTTATCGACAAAGAATTCATGCTTCAATTTCTGAAATGTGAATGGAACTTATGATTCAAGGGAATTCATGTCTCATAGCTTTCCACTCTCGCTGGTTGACGATATAGGTAAATAACTTCTATAGTTGATTCATGAACTCTACTTATAGTGGCTGAG
This sequence comes from Gleditsia sinensis, assembly GCA_037074535.1. Taxonomy (NCBI): domain Eukaryota; kingdom Viridiplantae; phylum Streptophyta; class Magnoliopsida; order Fabales; family Fabaceae; genus Gleditsia; species Gleditsia sinensis. The sequence continues at coordinate 8,203,657 of CM073463.1, forward strand.
TTATATTTTTTCATCCTCACAAATCTTATTAATTAAGAAAAAATAACATTAGTCTAATTTTGGTACACATATAACATAGATAAATTTATTATAAAAAAAATAAAAATAAAAATTATAAAGACAATTACTAAAACAAGTATAAATTTACTTCTCCATATAAGAATAATATTTTTAAATTTTGATTTTGGAATGGGTCATTATTATACATAATATTCTCATCGTCTTCACTCTAATTCTCAAATTAAGAAAATTCTAATTTCTCATTTATGTTGATTTTTTAAAAAATACTGTATATATGGTTCTTAAAACATTAATAATGGACTCAAAATGAATTTCAAGATGTTAAAATATTCCTTTCCCATTCTGCAGCCATCGTCGCGTATTGGGCGGAGCCTATCCATGAAAACTACAGGAATCGAAGCGGCAATACTCTGTCACCTTGTTCATTAGCTAATCTAAAATAAGCTTCTTTGTTCTTACCACCGAAGTTGAAATTTTTTAGTAGCGAATAATTTCTTCCACACAAATTTTTTTAAAAAATTACAAGGTCCATTTGTGTTAATTAAATAACTTATTATTAATAAAAAATCAAATATTTACATTCTTATAATAAATAAATAAACAATCTAATGATATGTATTTACCTAAAAAATATCTAATAATAACAATTATTAAAAGTTAACTCCGATCTTTATATTCTTATAAACTTCACTTACATTTCATTTTCTGCAAGGCAAGTAATGATGTGAGCGTGCGTGACATGACTATTTATTTATTTTCTTTTTCTTGTTTATGTGCCTAGTTACTTGAATTGGAAACCAGCAATTTTGGTGAAAACTCCATAATTATTAAATTAATTAACTCATTAGTTTTTTTTTGTTGAATCACACTTATGAAATTCAAAATATTCTTAACTAAATCTAGTATATAAAAATAAGTAAATTAAAATAATTATAAAGAGAGATTTAAGTATATCATATATATTTTTCAGTAAAATTTGTCTTTAATATATTTACTTATATTTTTATAATTAACTTGGCCTATTTAATTTTTATAAACCATATTTATTTAAAAATTTCATATCTAAATTATGCTTAAGAAATAATTTGTGGACACATAGACAAAGCAAAACTGATAATTAAGATAATTGTCTTTTGTACGTTTTCTTACTGATTAGTTGAATGGTAAAAGACTTCAATCAAGTGCACTATCACAAGTTTGAAGTTTAATTAGACTAATTTTTGAAGATTAAGTCTCAAGGAATTTTTTTTGAGTTCTCTAATTTTAACATAAATAATTTGTCTTTAACAAAAAAATGAGATAAATTAATTGAAGTTCGCATAAAGTAACTTCAACAAACCATTTGATTGTAATATCAAATAGAGTTGTCTATTAGGATTGACTTGATCTTAACGGTTCTAAATTTTTTAAAATCAGACCGGATAAGTGTTATTTAAATTTAAATCATAAAAATTTTAGTCTAACCCTTAGCTAAGGGTTACAGGTTGACCCTATGGCCAGATTCTTATTTTAAGAGCCAACTCTTAATTAAGATTGGCCCTAATTGTTAGCCTGAAAAAACAAAAGCTAAAACTGCTGGACCTGACCTTATGAAATGGTTAAAACTTGAAAGCAATGTATGAAAACTACTGCTACCTACAACATCACGTTGCTCTCATTGCCCTTTTTCCCCTGAAAAACGTAAGACTATGCTTTTGTGAAACAACAAAACATGTTTGGTACAGAGTCATCTGTTTCAGCTTCCAAAGATTCTCTGCTTGCCATTTTGCTTGATTTGTTATCAAACATTTGTACGAGTCCATTGTCTTGTCATATCATCATCTTGAGGTTGGATGCAAATTTCATTGTTTTCCTTTTCGTAATACCATTCGATGATGTTAGAATTAAAATTCCCTTTGCTATCAAATTAACTATTCATATAAGGATATTTTTATAATGTCCAGAGTAAAAAAATAATTTTAATATTTTAAATAATATTAATTTCATATTTAGAACATTTAAAGGTATTTATATAAACTCAAAAAATAATAATAAGCCAATAATATTCGAATCTATCTATATGAACATCATCTAATCAATCTTATCAGTAGGGGTGAGTATAATCTGCTCACCTGATTCAACTCAACCCAATCGGATTAAAAAAAAGTACTTCAGATCAAGTTAGTACAAGTTAAAATTTTTTAAAAAATTAAATTTGATAGATGGACCAGATAGCTTTTTAAAAAAAAAATTCTTAAATCTGACCCGATCAATCTGTTTAAACCCAACAAATTCGACTCAAAATTTTCAAAAAATTCAGTCGGATTCGAACTTTTTTTCAACCTAATTTTTATTAGGTGAGATTGATTAACCGATCAGCCTGACATGGTCCGATGTCTTGCTCTCTCCTCCTTCTCATTATGGTAAATAGTTTACCATCCAACCTCAAAAGACTGGATGAGAATATGGTAGCACCTCCAGCCATAATTGGGCACAATGCCTTCAGCCACAAAATTAGCAATATGTGCGATATTTGATTAAGTGTTTCATCTGTTTTTTTTTTCCCGACAATTAATTGTTTCATCTAATTATGAGCAAATTTGGTATACTCTAATTATATCGTATGTGAGAGAAGTTGTTCTAAACCTACAAGATATTGGACAAAATAGACACACAAAGTAATTCAGCTAGCTTTTGACGACTTTTTTTTTAAATGTTATATTATTTTTTAGTATATAACTCTAATATAGTTTGGAACATTTATTCTGAGCAACTGACAATATAGATAGTGGATCATAAATAGACACTGAAACTTATAAACTAACCGGAACAGGTGAATGTTATAAACAAGCAGATCATGGGTGGATGAGGTTCACCACCTGAAAGATCCTTCCGAGTTAATTTTAGCGACAATTTCGCTGGTGTGGGTAGAGGGTTGTCTCCGCAGCTTAATTGGCTGCTACAATTTCTAGCCTATCACCTGTCATGAATGGTGAATAATTAAAGTTGTCATAATTAGTTATTTGGCTGTCATCCACATTGCAGATAACACTCACTTTCTTTTTCTTTGTTTTTTAAATAAATAAATAAAAGTTTACCACAAACTGAACTTATTCTATATTTTTATTTTAAAGCAAAAGCATGTCATAAATTTCTAAAAGGTGCATACAGCAGACAACTTTATAAACAAACAACAATTTGTTAGTACATGATAAATGGAAGATTTGAACCTAAGACAACTAGATTACTTCTGGTAGGTAGCTTAAACAAACAACAATTTTACCCTTCTTTTGTTTATTTTTTTCAAGAGTTGGATTGATATTGTTTGCGAATTAATACTGGTTGATCGCGTATATTAACCCTCCTTGTATTCGAACTTTGATATTTGACTCTACTATATAATGAATTTAAGAAATCTAATGGTTATATTTTTTTTGTCTAATGATATTTATCATTCAATCCTAAGGTCAGATATATTAAATCCTTTATGTCTGTGACATTTAACATTTATTTTAAAGTGACTAAAATAAAGTTAATAGTTATAACTTTTAATTTAATAATAAATGTTTGACCTTACTAATATTGTTTAAGAAAAGTAATTATGATGACTTAGCAAACTTTACACTACAATGAATCTTACAATGAACTCGACCACACCAAAACACACTCAATAGAGGACCACCGACCGACAATGTCACTTCTGTCACGAGCACCAAAATTTTCAATAAGGGCTCTTGACTATTTTGCCTTTCACCCAAAGAGCTGATTTATATGTCGGAGCCGGTGCCAGAGTCTTGCTCCCACAATTTTAACCCTTTTCTGCAGCTCTTCTAAAAGACCAATAACTTCTAGTACTCGGAATACCTGCCCTTGGAGGTCTTCAGGAGACCTTAGTGAGGAAAACAAACACCAAATTCAAACATAGTTGAGGAGAAAAAATTCCAAGAAAAATGAACTTAGTTCACACCATGGGCAATAGTGAAACAAAAAGTGATAAAAGCAAAGCTGGCAGGAAGAAGGATTTGGAGGTGGTCATGGTAGGAATTTCTTTATGAAAATTGGGAAAACCTGTAAGAAGTATTAGTAGTACACGTGATTTAAATAAAACGAAACCTGCATAATTAATGTTGTGAAAAATAAAATTAAGTTCTGTCCCCCTACTTTTTCTTTTCTTAAGAAACATTTGGAATATTAAGGGCTTGTTTAGAAATATTTTTAAGTGTTTTTATTTTTACTGTTTTTTAAAACAAAAAATTATGTAAATATAAATTTTAAAAACAGTATTTAAAAACAAAATGATATAATCAGTGCGATGGTTAAAGGTTATTTTTGACAAATTATTCACAATTTTGCCATTATGAAAACTATTTTTTTTTGTTTTTGAAAAAAAAATTAAAAACTATTTTTTAAATTACACTTTTACAAAATAATTTATAAAAACAATATCACAAACATATTTTTTTGTTTTTGTAAAAATAAACTATTTTTACATATATATATATATATATATATATATATATATATATATATATATATATATATATATATATATATATATATATATATATATATATATATATATATATATATTGAAGAGTGTTCCAACTCTAACCTTCAACCTGCCATTCAACTCAACAATAACCTACAAAAAAAAGACCAATACCTAGTGGAGCCTTTACTTCAGCAAATTTTTTGATGCTCGACGTCGAATTTAACAATAGGAGTATAAGCAAAATGTACAAATTATAGAACATCCTATTTATAAATGAACCATCAAGAGTAAAACTATCAATGCGAAGAAGGCCAAATTTGAGATTAATATTGATTCTTGGCAAAAATCTCAAAAACGTTAATTAACATGGATTATCATCAATTAAATTATCTCAATCAATCAGTCATTATGAACCAGAATAACTCCATATATATATATATATATATATATATATATATATATGTGTGTGTGTGTGTGTGTGTGTGTGTGTGTGTGTGTGTGTGTGTGTGTGTGTGTGTGTGTTCAAAAATTGATTATGACTTATAAGATAATAAAATTTTAAAAATTGCATATATTTTATACTTAAAATAATATACAGATAAATTTATTAAGTTTTAATGTATTAATATATAATGCCATCCACTCTCTACGTCATATTTGTTGTGGTAGGTCTTTTATTAAATTTAATTTTAGAAATAGGTAAAAAAAATCATATAATTGATTATCTTCTAAATGAAATTAGAATTTATGCTCTTTCTGCCATGCATAGTGTGTTTTGTAGCCGTATTTAATATCAATAATTTAAATATTATTAATAGAAAATAATTTTGACTTGTGTAAGTACAATTTACGTCTTAATTGATTTCATTATACTGTTAGGCAAATTTAAAACATTATTCTATCATCATATCTAATTTGGTCGCTCACAGAACTATTTATATATATTAACATTTCTTCTTTAGACCTAAACGATGGGTCTTTCAATCATCTCTTTGTGTGACTCTAGTGACATTTACTTTATTGTATATAATATATAGATAGATAGATAGATAGACCTAAACCTATATATTTCTTTTTCTTCTCTCTAAACATATATGGATTGCTTTCAATTACTAAGTACATAGCATATATATATATTGGCACATGGGGTAATTATTTAACATTTAGTTGGACTAGAAACTGAGGATCAAATAAGATGTGAATCCGATGGATTGGTTTCTAATAATTCGTGGAGGAAATTGTCATATTTCTACAATTCGTTTAGATGTGAAATCTAGAAATTTTTTTTTTTGTGGTTGTAGAAATTTTTTTTTGTTAAAACCCCCTCTTTTTTATTTTAGAAAATTGGTTAATCGTCCAATAACAAATAACAATAATAGTAATAATAGATAGCATTTAATGGCCGAAAAATAACTACTAATTTAATTTTTAATTAATATAAAATACATGAATAACACAATTCTAAATACATAAACAAAGATATTTTAGAAAATTAGATAAATTTTACACTTATATTTAAATTATAAAAATACATGAATTACACAATTCTAGATACTAAGATATTCTAGAAATTTCAATGAATGTTGAACTTATACATTAAATGTTGTAGACATAAAAAAAATTAATTTATTAATCAAATTTCATAAAATAAAAATAAAAATAAAATTGAAAGCAAAAATTTTTAAATACCACTTGTCAGCAAATTCCAGTGTAACTCTAGTAGTAGTTACTTCATTATAACATTATATATATATATATATATATATATATATATATATATATATATATATATATATATATATATATATATATATATATATATATATATATATATATATATATATATATATAAAATTTAGTAATCAAATTTTCCAAAATTTAGAAAAGGTTTAGAGTGTCACTTGTCAACAAATAACAATGTGACTTTAGTGCAAGCTTTATTTTTCAATTTTATTAAATGCTTCTATACAATTGTAAAGCTTTAAATATCTTCACTAAATATTGTAATTATATATATATATATATATATATATATATATATATATATATATATATTAATAAGAATTTTAAAATTTAATAAAGAAAGAAATTGAAAAAAAAATTTCTAGAGTGCCACTTGTGTGTTAATGATAATGTAACTCTAATTATAGTTACTTTATTATATATAATAAAAGAATACTTAGAATTAAAAAAGAAAAAATTTTAGAGTATCACTTAACAAGAGTGTACTTCTATTGCAAACTTTAATTTTTAATTTCATTAAATCTTTCTAGACTATTGATATTTTCATTGAAAAATGTAATTATATATATTTTTAATTTATTAATTAGAATTTCAAATATTTTAAAAATTGAAAAAAAAAATTAGAATGTTATCTTTCAATAAATGACAATGTTAGAACTTTAATTTCTAATTTCATTAGATATTTCTAGACTATTATAGAGATCTATATATTTTTATTGAATTTAGTAATTATATATATATATATATATAATTTATTAATTAGAATTTTAAAAATTTAAAAATTTAGTGACATTTATCCAAAAAAAATCAAGTGATATTTATTTTATTATTGCCACTAAATTCCTAAAGTTAACAATTAATCAATAGAAGAAATAGATAAAATAATTTTTAAGATTGGATGAAACTAAAAAAGATTGTACCAAAAGAGATTTTTTATTATCATGAGAATAAATAATATTTTACAAGTATTTTCATTAATTATTTTAAATTTTAGAGTAATTACAATTTTCACTTGTGTTTTTTAATATTCAAATTTTTGATTATATAATTGTTTTAATAAAAATAAAAATTGCATGCAAAATAAACACGCGTTGTCCGCGGTCAGCAATCGTCAGACAGAAACAGTCCGAAATTCCAACCTTCTGTTTTTGTCATGTCTCACTCTCTTTTGCTTTTCTCTTTCCGCTTTGATGCTCTCTAAAGCTCTGTTCATGGCGTTCACACCTGCCCATACCCAATGAACTCCTCGGGCGGGACCCACAGTCCGGCGATACCCCATCGCCAGAAACACCGAAATTCAACAATAGCCGCCGTCCTGCGCCGCCACTATGGGATTCTTGGCACTCCTCTTATCCAATGCAAGCTTGAAAAGAAAAGATCCGTCATCGCCGGTATTAGTTCCCCTGTGAACTTCCGGGTAGGGTTGCTAAAAAGTGGGCTTTCCGCGAGGAAGCTCGCGGCTGGGTTATGGCAGTTGCGGTTTACAGAGCTTTCTGGGGATGGCGATGCAGATATCGGAGATGGGTCTGTTTGTTCGTCGAAGTCTGAAGTATGTTCAATTCTTTCCCTTTAGTTGTAATTTGATTCCAATTTGAGAATATTCTGTTGTTGGAATGTTTGGTTGCTGAGAAAAAAATAAAGGTGGCGAACGTAAAGAGATTTTGTTTTTCATTTTTAACTTTGAATCTTGGAATCTATGTGATGCTTGGCTGAAAGCAACAGAAGATAGAAGTATTCGAAATAATGCAAATTTAATAGAGCTTAAATCATAATTTATTTTGTCATTTTCATTCAACTTGGGTGATTAAATTAAGGTTTTGCCTTCTTGTTTGGCTATTAATGTTCAGGATTCTTTTTGGGTTCCTAAATTTATTTTACATTTTGGAATGACCAACTTCTCATGATCAGAATTAGACTTTGGCTGTGGCATTTGCAAACATAAAAATAAGTCCGAGCATCTAAATAAAACTATACTTGCCAAAGGTTGATTTAACTTAAAAGAAATTGAACCGCTTGTAAAACGAAGATTCAATTCTTATTGTCAGCAATCACTTAATAGACGATATATATATATATATATATATCATTATAAATCTCACTTATAATATGTTTTGATTTTGAAATGGTAGTCTCTCCTTATTCTAAACTTTTAACTTACATAAAAAAGATAAAAAAAATTGATTTGCCAATGACCTATGGATCTAGTGGCAATGGTACCGCTTTCATTATTAAGTATTAAAAGTCTGATCCTAGCTTCACTGTAATTGAAAAACTATACTTGGAATTTTTTTTTTTTTTTTTGGACATTTGGTGGTTATAAATTTTGTCATTGTGTCATATTGACATACTCTACATGTTCTTTCCTTCAGCTGGCTAATAAGAATATCAGGATTATGCTTCCCACTCATCACAATACCAAAGATAAGTTTGAGAAGACAAAAGATCTGCCATGGAGGCGGTTTACCATTTTGCGTTCGAGAAATGGAATTCGAAGTGAGGTACAATTTACACCTTTTGCTCAAATCTCCACCCTCCCAACCACCTGAGCTAGTCTCAAGGTGGCGACATGTTATTACATGCTTGTTATTGTTTAAACTTTTAAGAGCTTCAATTATTAGAGAAGGGGAGGACACTTTGGTGTGAGGATACCATGAAGTTCACCTCCACTATACTAATACTACTTCCTAATCTGTGTTCCCCCTCTGGGGATTTTGTCCTCAGCTTGAATCTTCCCTGCCATGTCTCAAATGTTGTAAGGAAGAGGCAACGAAATGGGATCGTGGTTTTTCTGAAGAATTCAATGAGGTCACTCATATTCATCACGGTAAACACGATGAAGAAAAGAAATTAAGAGGTGACTCTGTTGTCTCTACTCTGCTAGCAGAACTCCTCAAGGCTCAAAGGTGCATCAATAAGCTTAGAGCTGCAAGGAAGTCATCTAAGAAAAAGGTAGAACAATTTATGCAGAAGTTTGAAGAGGAGAAGATCTTTTGGAAGCGTAGAGAACTCCACAAAATTCAAGCAATGTTAGATGACATAAAGGATAAATTGGCAAGGGAAAGGAGAAGCCGAGAGAGGATAGAGTTAATGAATGCCAAATTGGTACAAGAGTTAGCCGAAGCCAACCTATCCGCTAAGAACTTTATGAAAAACTACGAGGAAGAAAAAAGGGGAAGAGAATTAATGGAGGAAGTGTGTAATGAACTAGCTAAGCAAATAGGAGAAGACAAGGGTAGGCTTGAGGAGTTACAAAGGGAATCCTTGAAACTTTGTGAGGAAGTGGAAGAAGAGAGGACGATGATGCAATTGGCTGAGCTGTGGCGCGAGGAACGGGTTCAAATGAAGCTAGTTGATGCCAAACTTGCGCTTGAAGATAACTATGTTCAGATGATACAGCTGATTGCTTATCTGCAAAATTTTCTAAGAGCAAGAGGTGCTGAACTAGACCCCATAGACCTAAGGGAAGCTGAGCTGATCAAACAAGCAGCAGAATCAGTCAAAATTCAAGGTATCGTGGAACTTCCTTATGATTTCTCTAAATCAAATGATATCTTTTCCATTTATGAGGAGCTCAGAATCAGTCAAAATCCCAGTCCAGATGAAGATGTCTTGAACAACCACTCAAAGCTGCATCGATCTAGCTCCCCCTGTGATAATGTCTGGGAAACTCTCATTCATGGTGAGGGCAAGGATTCCAGTTCTCCAACTCAAAGGAGAGATACTCTTCTTGACATTGTTAACCAAGACAACAATATATTAGGGAGAGAAGCAGAATGTGGTGAAAATCAAAGTGGATATTTGGAATCTCCAGTGACAGAAGTTACTGAGCTTGGCTCAGCATCAGTAGGACAATTGAAGAGGAAAGCTTCTTCTGCCTCTGAACTAAGGCCATGCACAAGTAATGGCACAACTAAATGGCCAGTTGATGGTGGGTACAGAAACCAGGATTCGGTAGCACAACAAAATTCAGCAGATTTTGGGTTTGATAGGCGTAACCCGAGACTTTCAACCGGCTCAATTAGGCAAGGTTCAGGAGGTGAAGGTAGCTTCAGACACTGGGAATTAGAGCGACAAGGACACTCAACAGATGCCATGAATCCACACATAACTCGTGGTATGAAAGGGTGCATAGAATGTCCACGAGGCATCTCGAAAAGTAATCTGAAGGCTGTGGCTTTGGATGCAAGTGTTCGAAGCCAGAAATCTCACTTGCAACTTATACTGAAGCCAAAGGCTTAAGAACTTGTTTGGTAGAGCGTGGAATGGAACGCCACAGATTTCGCCTTTTTTATATGTTTTCCTTTTCATGCTTGGAAGGATTCTCAAACACTATGACACAACAAATTATATAGTATTTAAGTACAATTTAAATTTTATATTATAATTGATATGAGTGACAAACATACATCAAATATGATACAACTTCGATTTTTAGGTATAAGTTATGAATAGATTTTATATTCATAAATTAATTATTTTAAATTTATAATTTTGTGAATTTTTGAGTAATTTATATTAAAGTTATGTGTGATTCTGTTTTTATTTTATAAGTAGAAATAAGATGAAGATCATTAAGAAAAAATTAGAGAAAAAAAAGAGAGCAAGAATTGTGAAAATTTTGGACAATTTCGATGTTATTTCATTAATTTCAGCATAACTCTTTCATCTAAACTATGATTGAGATTATTCAAATGGCTATAGAAAGATGAGAAAAAAATCTGTAATTTTTGTGTTTTAAATTTTGAGAGATTTTGATAAGTGAATTTTTAATGTAGTAATTAGATATTTTTTAATAAAGTTTTATACTAAATTATCTATGAAACTATTTAATTTTGTGTTGAATTTATGCAGATAAGAAAAGCGATGAGAAAAAAGAAAAAATAGAAAAAAAGTAAGAAAAAGCCGAGAAGATGGGTTCGTGTCACGACACCATCCCATGAAATAGCATCGCGACGCCAAGCCGAAAAGGAAGCAGATTTGAATTGAGTCATCCTAATCTAATTGGACCGAAAAAAGTCTTTAAAATGAGACCCTAAGCCATGAAATGGGAGAGGAGAGATAAAAGGCAATGAAGAAGATCCTAACTTGAAAGAGGAAGATCATATCTCTAATTTTATCACCAATTCTCTTTTTCATCTCTTTATGTTACTCTTAAACGTTGTTCTTATATTTTTAGATTATTTCATTTCTTAACATGAACTCATTTTATTTTTTAGGGATACGATGTAGCTTAATTATAAATCATTGTATTTTTTAGTCAATTTAATACATAATTTATTTTCTTAATTGAGTTTTTATACTGTGTATAATGCTTCTAATTAAATGACCACTAATTAGATGATTTGTTAATTATAATAAGATTGAGAGGAGATTTATGTGTCTAAAGCTGTATGCAGAAACCATAGATTGCATGTAAGATAGAGATATATTTGTACAATCTATACAATTTTAATTGAGAACCATAGAATTTAATGCATCTTTACTTGTTATAATTCATATTGAAACATAGTGGGTTAACATTCAAAAGATGTTTTTGTTATACCTCGAGAGAGGCTAGTACATTGTTTAGGGTGTAATAGCCGTAAATTTAATAAAGTTCAAAATAAAGAAAATTCTGAATTAAAGAACGGATTTTGAAAATAGAGATAAGAATCAATAAAAATAAGTTTATTTATTACATAGATTAAAAAATTATAAAAGAAATATGAGAATTTACATTTTTGGGGTGAAAATATAATTTCTTAAAAGTTTCGGGGTCAAAATGTAAATAAGAAAAATTTGCAAGGACCTCTCTTTAAAAGTGAACTTTTGCAGAAAGGACCCCCGAAATGTTTTAAGGGGCTTCAGACACTGAGGAGCTCATAATTTTCGGATTTCCTCTCTCTTTTCAGAAATTTCTCTTTCGAAACCCTCTAACTTCTCTCTAAGATTTATCCGCATCCGGACCTCGGATTTCGACACCTCCTCCGCCAACGAACTCAGGACGAAGAGTTTTACAAATCCATCTGATTGGTTTTTGGAGCATTGGCCGAAGATTAGATGAAAAATTGAAGAAAAAATTTCCTAAAAAGGTAATCCCTGAAACTCCTATTTGTAGCTGCCTAATGCAAAAACTAACACCGTAGATCGATCTAGAAGGTACCAAAACCTTTGGATCTCAAATTTCAGGTCAACCCACCACCGCACGCGCCTATTCTTCCTCGGCGCGTGAAGCCTACGCACAACTCCTTGGACTGCGCGTGTAGCGCGTGACAGCCGGACCCTGTTGCGTTGACCTGCGTTGACCGAGCTCCCAAAGGCCAAATTTTACAAATCCGAAGTCATTTTCAAGGTTTTTGAACCTTTCAGACTCGATTTTAGGGTTTATTTTACCAAATTCAAACCAAAAATGAGGAGTGCAGGATTGTCCAACTTGATACCCTAATTTTGTGAGTAGATAATTCTTCCTATGACTTGCTTTTACTCTTCTTGAACTTTACATTGATAAATGAATATGTTTATGAGATATTTATACTTTTATATGTTCCTGAAATAGTTTAGAATATCTGAAACAGTTGCAATATGATATCTAGTTCAAGAAGAGTATGACTTTTGAAATAAATTTTGAAACACATTGAACATGTTATTTTTAAATGTATTTCACGTTACATGGCAAAGGAAATATATTATGCATATGATATTGATTTATACAGTGATATGTTTGCCTCGGATATGGGCATGTATACGTGATTCCCCTTATTGGGAAGTTTTGATAGAGGAATATACTGAAAATGAAAATGTTATTTTATAATAGTACATCTGTTTTGATTAATATGGAATATATGAGATTATGGTTTTATGGAGGAATCCTATTGGAAACACTGTCTACTAACAGCAGGTCATGTTAACCCTGGTGCACCTTGATTGTCTCAGCTAGCAGGGGGTGGTGCTAGCCATGTGTGAGGGCCAACACACGAGAGATGATATGTGATGGAGAGCGGAATGCCTCCTATATGGGCGAGATGCCAGTTATATGAGTTGTGATTTGCCTTCCCTTGCTGTGTGCTTGGGAAATACCCATATAGAATCCCTTCGCGTGTCCTCTTGATTGGTAGTAGGGCAAATTTTAGTGGGATGCTGAGTTTAGGCAAATCTTATACTACCAAAGTACAGAAGGGGTTAAACTATGATATGGTGGTTCTGATATAGGATCCTCCAAATGTTTTCATAAGAATTATGTTGATGCATAACATGATTTTATTACCATTCTTACAGCATTACTTATGAATTGAATATGCATATGAATTTGAACAGAGTTTATTTGAAATGCGGGACCTATATAAATGTACCTCTGAATTGTGATTTTCAATGTGACAAGTTTTAAAATAAATAGTACATTCATATGTTGACCTAAGAGGTCATAGGAGGTGTTATCTGCTCATTGAGTTGTAAAACTCACTACACATGGTTGATATATTTTTCAGATAAAGAACCTGAGTTTGGTCCTGCAGCTTCTTGAACGACTAGGTGTCGTACTTCCGTGGTGAACCTAAATTGTTTCTGGGCTCTCAGTGTTAAAAATTGTAATATATTTGTACTCTATAGTTGCTCTAAACGCCACAGGCAGAATTTTTGCTTCCGTTGTAATTTTTGTTAAATGTGACTTTGGCATGTATAATTAGTTATATTAGAAACTTACTTGCGAACGTATGATATTATCCTGTTATGTCATAATATGAAGTTGATTGCAAATAAATAAAGATAGAGTTATCGGACAATAGTGTTATTCACGTTCTTCAAAGTAAAGACGTTACAAGTTGGTATCAGATCATTAGGTTTCCCTATGGCTATCAGAGCAAAGAATTCTTTAGTAGGACCTTTAGAATTTATATGAGCCGAACATATTTATACTTCTGGTGCTGCCGAGGGATTCTATAAGATATTCACTTCCTTCCTATTACAAGTGTGCTTAAATTCCTATAGTAAGGTTTGAATACATATTATAGTATCTTAAAGAGGTGTTTTATTCTGTATAGTAAATGATGCCACCAAAAACTAGAGCAGTCACTAGAGAAGAAGCTGTAGATCGTGCACCCTCTACTGAAGAGTCTGCACAATCTACAATTCTAGTGCAAAGAGGTAGTGATAGAGGCTGACCTAAAGGAAGAGATAGAGGTAGAGGGCATGCACGGGGTCTACGAACCCCAAGACAAGATGAACATGCCTATGTATCTAATAGAGTTCCTGAGGAAATAGTAGAACCCCCTCAGGAGCCACCTGATAGAACTGCTGATATGATTGCTAATATACATAGGAGTTTAGAGACATTGGCTGGATTTATAGTGGAATAAGGCAGAAGGGAAGGTCAGCCACCAGAAAATGCTCCTGAAGTGCAAGAACTGAGAAGAACAATTGAGCAAGAGGATAAGTTTACAGGGATTAAGGTGTCATTACCGTAATTCCTTAAGTTGAAACCAACGACTTTTTCTGAGTCAGATGTTCAGGAAGACCCACAGATATTTATTAATGTTGTGGAACGAGTCCTAAGAGCTTTGGGGTGCTCTAGTAGAAGATCTGTTGAACTGGTGTCTTTTCAACTATCTGATGTGGCTCAAATTTGGTTTGAGACACTTGTACAAGAACAGACAATTATTTTACCACCAATGGAGTGGGACGAATTTAAGGAAGCATTTATGAATCGCTTTCTGCCAACGAGTGAAAGAGACAAGAGGGCCAGAGAATTTGAAGAATTAAGACAGACACCGAACATGACAGTTTCTGAATATGACATCTGTTTTATCTGATTATCCAGATATGCACCGTATCTGGTCCCTACTGAAAAAGATAGAATTAAGAGATTTGTCTCGGGATTGATACACTCGTTGTTTAAATCGGTGGACCCTCAAATGAATCATTTTACAACTTATTCAGCAGCTGCGGACTGTGCTAGAACGATGGAAACACGAGAGCAAGCATATATTGAAGGTTTAAAAGAAGAAAAAGAGAGCGAGATAGTAATGTTCAAACAAGTTATAATCCAAATGTCAGAGGATCAAGACTTCAAAATTCACAGTGTTTCACTCAAACTGGAACTGGTAGTTCTAATCAAACATCAGTGAATATCAACAAGCAAAGAATGAATCAAAGAGATATAAAACCTGTTAGCCAACAAGATTCAAAATCAATTCCACTATGTCCTATTTGTGGTAGGCCTCATACTGGACAGTGTCGCAGAGAAACTGGTACATGCTTTAAGTGTGGACAAATGGGTCATCTGATGAGGAATTGCCCACAACTACAAAGTTTTAATCAAGCATCGGTACAACCAGCTTCACCTCCTGCATCTCTGCCAGCACGACCAAATAGAGGAGCTTTAATTCAAGCAAGTAGTGGTGATACTGGTAGAGGATCATGAAGTCGAGGTCGAGAACCAGCTCAAGTTTTTGCTTTGACATGACAAGATGCTCAGGCTTCAAATGCAGTCATGACAGGTACATTAGCTGTATGTTCCCATAAAGCATATGTATTTTTCGATCCTAGTTCTACTTATTCTTATATATCACCATCCTTTGCTAAGAAATTGGATAGAGATCCTGCTAGTTTACATTATTTTTTATGGTTGCTACTCCAATGGGAGAATTACTATTAGTAAATTATGTGTATAAATCATGTGAGATTTCGATAAAAGGCAAGGAAACTCTTGTAGATTTGATAGTTCTAGATATGGTAGACTTTGATGTGATTTTAGGAATGGATTTGTTGTCATCATGTCATGCCATTCTAGACTGTCACCATAAGGTGATTAAATTTAATGTCCTTGGAAAATCTTCTTTTATAATACAAGGAGATTGTAGTAAGGAGTCTAGAAATTTAATTTCAGCTTTAACAGCTCATAAGCTATTACAAAAAGGATGCCAAGGGTATTTAGCAGTAGTCAAAGATGTTGATATGAAGTATACCAGTGTAGAGCAGGTTCCAATGGTTAGAGAATTCCCTGATGTGTTTTTTGAGGAATTGCCAGGATTCCACTAGACCGAGAGATTGAGTTTGGTATTGACCTCTTCCCTGAAACACAACCAATATCCACACCTCCTTATGGGATGGCACCTGTAGAAATTAAGGAATTAAAGGAGCAACTGCAAGATTTACTAGATAAAGGTTTTATTCGACCTAGTACATCTCCTTGGGGTGCTCATGTTCTCTTTGTGAAGAAAAAGGATGGATCCTTACGCCTATGTATTGACTATAGGCAGTTGAACAAAGTGACTATACGAAACAAATATCCTTTACCCAGAATAGATGATTTGTTTGACCAGTTACAGGGTGCCCAATGTTTTTCAAAAATTGATCTGAGATCTGGTTATCATCAATTGAGGATAAAAAAGGAGGATATTTCGAAAACTGCTTTTAGAACTTAGTATGGGCACTACGAGTTTTTAGTAATGCCATTTGGTTTAACAAATGCCCCAGCTGCATTTATGGATTTAATGAATAAGGTGTTCAAACCTTTTCTAGATCAATTCGTCATTGTATTCATAGATGATATCTTGGTATATTCAAGAAGTTTAGAAAAGCATAAGCAACATTTAAGAATAGCATTGCAAACCCTGAGGGAACACCAGCTGTATGCTAAGTTTTCAAAATGTGAATTTTGGCTTAGTAGTGTTACCTTCCTAGGGCATGTGGTTACTAAGGACGGTATTCAAGTTGATCCTAAAAGATTAGAAGCGGTGCAGAAATGGCCACACCCTACAACAGTTACAGAGATTCGTAGTTTTCTTGGTTTAACAAACTATCACTGTAGATTTGATAAAAAATTTTCAAAGATAGCTGCTCCTTTGATGAGGTTGACAAGAAAGGAAATAAAGTTTAACTAGTCAGATGAATGTGAAAGAAACTTTCATAAACTCAAAGAATGTCTGACTACGGCGCCAGTATTGGCTATTCCTTCAGGTACTAGAGGATATACAGTATACTGTGATACATCAAGAATTGGATTAGGATGTGTGTTGATGCAAAATGGTCGAGTCATTTCATATGCATCTAGACAGCTTAAACCATATGAACAAAACTATCCGACTCATGATTTGGAAATGGCAGCAGTAGTTTTTGCTCTTAAAACTTGGAGGCATTATTTGTATGGTGAGACATGTGAAATTTATACATATCATAAAAGTTTGAAATATATTTTTCAACAAAAAGATCTTAATTTAAGACAAAGATGATGGATGAAATTACTTAAAGATTATGATTGCACAATACTATACCATCCAGGTAAGGCCAATGTTGTGGCTGATGCATTAAGTAGGAAGTCTATGAGTAGTTTGGCTCATATCACAATGGTAAGAAGGCCGTTAGTTAAAGAGATGCATAAGTTGGAAAGTGATGGAGTAGTAATTGAAGTAAAGGAGTCTGGAGTATTATTAGCTCATATGCAGTTTCAATCATCTTTGATCGAGCCGGTGAAAAAGGCACAGAAAGAGGATGCCTATTTGTGCAAGAAAATGGAATAAGTGAAGAATGACGGTGAAGTTGAATCACTGTAGACTCTGAAGGAATTCTAAGATTTGGCAGGCGGATATGTGTACCTGATAAAGAAAAACTTAAGAAAGAAATTTTTGAGGAAGCCCATAGATCCATGTATACGATTCATCCTGAAATAACGAAAATGTATAGGGATCTAAAAGAAATTTATTGGTGGGAAAGTATGAAGAAAGACAGTAGATTACGTGTCTCGATGTTTAACTTGTCAGCAGGTGAAAGCGGAACATCAAAGGCCTACAAGACTATATCAGCAGATAGAGATACCTGAATGGAAATGGAAACGAATAATTATGGATTTTGTTACGGGTTACCGAGAACACCAAAAGGGTTTGATTCAATATGGGTGATCATTGATAGGTTGACTAAGTCAGCACATTTTCTACCAGTGAAAACCACATACAATGTAGCTTAGTATGCAAGATTATATTTGAATGAAATAGTGAGGCTTCATGGCATGCCTATATCAATTATTTCTGATCGAGGACTACAATTCACATCTCGTTTCTGAAGAGCTTTCCAAGAAGCTTTGGGCACGAAGTTAAATCTCAGTACTGCATTTCATCTTCAAATAGATGGGTAATCTGAGCGCACCATTCAAATATTGGAAGACATACTTCGGGCTTGTGTTTTAGATTTTCAGGGTAGTTGGGAAAGATTTCTGCCTTTAGCTGAATTTGTTTATAACAATAGTTATCAAGCCAGTATACAAATGGCTCCTTTTGAGGCATTATATGGTAGGCGTTGCCGTTCCCCGATTGGATGGATTGAGATAGGCGAAACAAAGGTTTTAGGGCCTGATATGGTACAAGATGCATTAGTCAAGGTAAAAATAATTAAAGAAAGGTTGTTAGCAACTCAGAGTATACAGAAGGCCTATGTTGATAATAGACGTCGCCCATTGGAATTTTCCATAGGTGAACACATTTTTCTGAAAATATCTCCTATGAAGGGAGTAGTGAGATTTGGGAAGAAAGGGAAATTAAATCCACGATATATAGGACCATTTGAGATTCTTGATAGGATCGGTCCAGTAGCTTATCAGCTGGCTTTACCTCCTGAATTGGGTAATGTCCATCCAGTTTTTCATGTGTCTATGCTACAAAAATATTTACCAGATCCTACACATGTTATACAATGTCCACAGATTTAGTTATAGGAAGATTTAACCTATGAGGAACAACTAGTAGCAATAGTGGATAGACAAGTAAAAAAGTTGCGGTCAAAAGAAATACCTACAGTGAAGGTGATATGGAAAAATCACCCTTCTGAGGAAGCTACTTGGGAAAGAGAGGAGGATATACGCGCCAAATATCCGGATTTATTTGAACAATGAGGTTAGTATTTATATGCAATTATGGTAATGGAATTCGAGGACCGAATTTCATTAAGGGGGAGAGAATGTAATAGCCGTAAATTTAATAAAGTTCAAAATAAAGAAAATTGTGAATTAAAGAGAGAATTTTAAAAATAGAGATAAGAACCGGTGAAAATAAGTTTATTTATTACATGGATTAAAGATTTACAAAAGAAATATGAGAATTTACATTTTTTGGGTCAAAATGTAATTTCTTAAAAGTTTCAGGGTCAAAATGTAAATAAGAAAAATTTGCAATGACCTCCTTATAAAAGTGAATTTTTGTAGAAAGGATCCCCGGGATATTTTAAGGAGTTTCAGACACCGAGGAGCTCATAATTTCTGGATTTCCTCTTTCTCCTCAGAAATTTCTCTCTCGAAACCCTCTAATTTGTCTCTAAGATTTCTCCTCATTCGGACCTCGAATTTCGACACCACCACCGCCAACAGACTCAAGACGAAGAGTTATACAAATCCATCTTATTGTTTTCTGGAGAATTGGCCAGAGATTGCCGAAAAATTGAAGAAAAAATTGTCTAAAAAGGTAATCCCCGAAACTCCTATCTGAGCTGTCTAATGCAAAAACTAACATCGTAGATTGATCCAAAAGGTACCAAAACTTTTGAAACTTAAATTTCAGGCCAAACCACCACCGTACGCACCCCCACGCACCTCTTCTTCCTCGGCGCTTGAAGCCAAACCCACGCACAGCTCCTTGGACGGCGCGTGTAGCGCGTGACAACTAGGCCTTGTTGCGTTGACCTGTGTTGACCGAGCCCCTGGAGGCCAAATTTTGTAAATCCGGAGTCATTTTCAAGGTTTTTGGACCTTCAGAACTCGATTTTGGGATTTATTTTACCAAATACGGATCAGAAATGAGGAGTTTAGGGTTGTCCAACTTGGTACCCTATTTTTGTGAGTAGATGATTCTTCCTATGACTTGCTTTTACTCTTCTTGAACTTTACATTGATAAATGAATATGTTTATGAGATATTTATACTTTTATATATTCTTGAAATGGTTTAGAATATCTGAAATGGTTGCAATATGATATCTAGTTCAAGAAGAGTATAACTTTTGAAATGAATTTTGAAACACATTGAACATGTGATTTTTAAATGTATTTCGCATTACATGGCAAAGGAAATATGTTATGCATATAATATTGATTTCTACAGTGATATGTTTATCTCGGATATGGGCATGTATATGTGATTCCCCTGATTGGGAAGTTTTAACAGAAGAATATACTAAGAATGAAAAAGTTGTTTTATAATAATACCTCTGTTTTGATAAATATAAAATATATGAGATTATGGTCTGATGAAAGAATCTTATTGGAAATACTGTCTGCTAACAGTAGGTCATGTTAACCCTAGTGCACCTTGATTGTCTCAGCTAGCAGGGGGTGATGCTAACCTCGTGTGAGGGCCAATACACGGGAGATGATATGTGATGGAGAGCGGAATGCCTCTTATATGGATGAGATGCCAGTTATATGAGTTGTGATTTGCCTTCCCTTACTGTGTGTTTGGGAAATACCCATATAGAGTCCCTTCGTGTGTCCTCTTGATTGGTAGTAGGACAAACCTCAGCGGGATGCTGAGTTTAAAAAAATCATATACCACCAAAATACGGAAGGGGTTAAACTCTGATATGGTGGTTTTGATATGGGATCCTCCAAATATTTTTATAAGAATTATGTTGATGCATAATATGATTTTATTACCGTTCTTATAGCATTACTTATGAATTGAATATGTATATGAATTTAAACAAAGTTTATTTAAAATGCGGGTCCCATATAAATGTACCTTTGAATTGTGATTTTCAATGTGACAAGTTTTAAAATAAAGAGTACATTCATATGTTGACCTAAGAAGTCATGGGAGGTATTATCTGCTCACTGAGTTGTAAAACTCACTACACGTGGTTGATATATTTTTCAGATAAGGACCCAGAGTTTAGTCCTGCAACTTCTTGAACGACTAGGTATCATACTTCCGTAGTGAGCCTAAATTGTTTCTGGGCTCTCAGTGTTGAAAATTGTAATATATTTGTACTCTAAACTTGCTCTAAACGCCACAGGCAGGATCTTTACTTTCGTTATAATTTTTGTTAAGTGTAATTTTGGCGTGTATAATTAGTTATATTGGAAACTTACTTGCGAATGTATGATATTATCCTGTTATGTCATAATATGAAGTTGATTACAAATAAATAAAGATAGA